>ML110970.1:0-49153 GCA_003697995.1 Taxidea taxus jeffersonii | reverse complement strand
GGGGTGGGGGCTAAGGGGGTAGGAAAAGAAAAAATGAAACAAGATGGGATCTGGAGGGAGACAAACCAAAAGAGACTCTTAATGTCATAAAACAAACTGAGAGGGGTGGGGGGGGAGAGGGGTTGGGAGAGGGTGGTGGGGTTACATTATATGTTTAAATAAAGCTTAAATAATAAAAAAATTAAAAAAAATTGTGATAGAGTGATTCCCTAAAAGCCAAGTGTATGTAGCATTTCAGAGAGGGTAGATTATTCAAATATGCCTAATGTCACTAAGTCAGGTGAAATAGGCACTGAAAAATGATTGCTGAATTCAGCAAATGGTAGTCATTGATAACTGACAAAAGCAATTATGGTGGAAAGCCTCCTGTGACTTAAGGAAGAGGCGAGGATATGAAGGCAGGAAATAGAAGCTACAGAGTTTTGTTTTGTTTTGTTTTTTGGCAGTAACAGAAGGTTTATTGTGGGCAATAGAGTATTGCCATGCTCTTCCCAGGGTGCATAGACAGTGGCATGAAAGGAGTAGGTAGGATGGTGACCAGAAGCAAGAGGGGTTCTGGTACTGAGGCCTGAACTCCTGGGGCCTGTGACCCCTCTCATCTTGTGTTCATGGAGCATCAGTTCTTCTGGGCATGGATGGTTTCTGACTAGGTCTGCCTTAGGCAGGAGAGGAGAGTCCCTGCTCTGTATTTATATAGCAGTTGATCTGAGGAGATTGTAGGATTTAGAGTCAGGATAGGATTGGGTTTTTGTTTTTGTTGTTGTTGTTGATTTTAAGAAAACATATTGCAGATGCTATATGGAGATATATGGAGTGATCCCATATATAGGGAGACATGATACAGGATAGTGAGGGCCAATTTCAGGAGTGACTCCTTGAGGAATGATACAATGCACAGGTGGATGAATCACTCTTACAGGTACAGTGAATTTATCCATCAGAATAGAAGGCAGTCAGAGCAATGGGTCAGGCTAGTAGCTTTGATCATAGGACTCCACACAAGGCTCTTCAGTTTCCTTCTATGTTTTCTGAGTTTAGAAAATAATCACAGTTGAGGAGAGAGCATGGGTTGGAGGATTGGAGATTTCACACCTTCTTGATATATAGAAGACTGAAGGATAAGGAAGTTAATCAGTATTAAAGGGGTCAAATCTTTTAGTCATATGAACTGCATGAGATTAGTATACATATGTATTTTTCTTCCATCATATTTAGCTGTTCCTATGAAAAGGGAACTTGGATTTTAAACCAAGGTTAGGCCCTCTCCAGATAAGGGAAAGAGAGGAGATAGAATTAAAAATCTATGCAAGAAATTGCTTTAAAAGAGGGATTATGACCAAGGGAGTGAAGGAGGTAAGGGAGATAAGTGACAATGAGAAAGTAGATTGGTGATCTCAAGTGGGGATAGAAATCATGGGAGACAAGTGAGACAGTGGAAGAGAAATGGAAAAAAAAAAAAAAGAGGTGGCAGTTGAGGAATGCAATCATGACAAATTAAGAATGGAGAGGGGAAATTATTGGCAATAACAACATCTGGGTTATGAACATGATAGTGGTAACTATTCTCCTTATATTCTTAAGACATTTTTAATTTCATAATTTTGATACAATTTCAAGCTCTGTAAGAATTGGACAGCATTTTCTTATTAAATTTTTTTAGAGTGTTTTCTAAGAATTCTTCAAATTTCAGTTGAAAATGGTCACTTTTCCAATCTGTGAAGAGATTCACTGTCCAGTATGGTAGTCACTGGTAATGGTAGCTATGTAAATTTTAAGTGTAATTAATTAAAATTAAATAAAACTTAAAATTCACTTCTTCAGTCTCACTAACCACATTTGAAGTTTTCAAGAGCCACATGCAGCTAGTCAGTACTATATGAGACAGTGTGAGTATGAAATATTCCCATCATCACACAAAATTCTATTGAACAGTGCTATTCTGAAGTTTCACCTCATCCCATTTCAATGCTCAATTCTGGGATGGAATGGAAACGAAATTTTGCTTTGTAACTACCTGATCAGATTTGCTAGAGATAGAAATCATCTGACAACTGCTGTGGCATCACAGCTGCCCAGATTGCATATGTTTTATGGCATCTATGAAATAAGAAGATCATTGCCATGGTTACTGCATCACATAATATGAGCTAATGAGAAGTAATTCACTAGTAAAAGGAAACAAAAAAGATGTGTTTGATTAAAATAACTATTTCCCATATGTTCCCTTTTGTTAAAAATTGTTTTTATTTTGGAGTGTGTGGGGGAGTTGGTGATACAAAACTATTAACTGTTATCATACTGTTGTATCTTCTACTCTTCAAATCAAATCCATGATATGGCTCAAAATGGAGACTAATACACAGATGGGGGAAACCAATGATTCTTCTAAAGCCTTGAAGCTAGCAATTTACTTCTAGGCTTACTTCTTTTGGAAGAAAATAGATGAGCAAACAAGCAGTGATTTTCTCATGAGTGAAGGTGAGGTCAGCTAAACATCTGCTTAACTCTGGGCACGTGGCACAGTTCTCAGAGAAAATTGCTATAACTATACCAAAATGTCAGAAAAGCTCATTTTTCAGCTTCAGTGGATCTTGTGTTCATTTGATGGAATTTTGCTTTCTGCAGCACTTAAACATATATAAAAACACACACCAGGAGAAAGAAAGGGAAAACAAAGATATAGGAAACAAATATTGTTGCTGTAGTCTTAATCTATGTCAGATCTGTGTGAGATGGTTAAATTATATTGGGTCACTTGATGTTCACAACAATTATTGGTTATATTTTTTGTTTTCATCTTAGTTTTACAAATGTCTAAGAAGTACTGAGAAACATTGAGATCAAGTAACCTGCCCATATTCTCAGAACTGATAATGCTTGGAGGTTAGAGTCTTCCTGACTCCAAGAAGCTGTCATCATATATAAGAGTTAAATATCACCTGATGAACTTCCTGAGTAAGTTTGTGAACACTTTGAGTAGATTACTCCTTCAGATCTGTTAGACAAATAACCTACCGTGTTAGAGAAATTATGGAAATGTAGTAGGAATGGGCATGTGCAGAGAACTGAGGGAGGAAGTCAAGGTTTGCTGAGCAGCTACTCTCAGTCATATGTCACATTATTTCCTTTAAAAATGATTTTTTGAACTTCTATTAAAATAACTTGACAAAATATTGACAAAACGTAGACAAAACATATTGTCAAAATATATTGAAAAAATATTCATCTGTCAGGAAGGTTAAAGAGCAATAAAAACAGTTACCCTAAGTTAATATCTGCTACTGTAAAATGGTCCTAGAATAGGCATCAACTCTATCAATGTCTACTTTTTAACTGCTTTAAAAATTCCTTAAGATAATTGTTATCTGTTTCTTGGAAGAAGGACCTTTTTCTTGTCAGTTTAGAATTTTTTCAATTTTCTTGTTCATCTCAAAGAACCAAGTTCAATTTGTTGATTCTTCTCTACTGTTTTTCTGTTCTCTGTTTTATTCCTTTCTGTTTAATCTTTATTATTTCCTTCCTTCTGATTGCTTTGGCTTTAATTTGCTTTTATTTTCTAGTTCATTGAGTTGGAAGTTTAGGTTATTGATTTGAGGTCATCCTTTTTTAAAAATGCCCTAAATATGGTTTTAACAGAACTCCATACATTTTGGTATATTGTGAATTCCTCTTTGACCACCGATTATTTAGGAGTATGTTTTTAATTTTCATATATTTGTGAATTTCTGAAATGTCTCTCTGCTTTTGATTTCTAATTTTATCCCATTGTTGTCAGAGCACATAAAAACTATTCAAAAAAACAGAAGAGGCAGGAATACCCCCTAACTTTTATTTTATGAAGCCAGTATAACTCTCTTACCAGAAAGACAAAGATACCACAAGAAAACTAGAAACGAATTTATCTTATGAATATAAGATATTTAGAAACTAATACAAAAATTATAAACCAATTTACCTTATGAATATAAATGCAACAACATGTAGAAGGGATATCAAATGCAACAGTGTGTTGAAAGGATAATATACCATGAGAAAGTAGGATTGATATCAGGGATTCAAGGTTAGTATAATATTGAAAAACTTGGGCAGTGTAATATGACATATTAATAAATAAAATACATCTAATGATCATCTAAATAGATGCATAAAAATCATTTCACAAAATCCAAATCCTTTCACAATAAAAAACAGTCAACAGATTGTGAGTAGAAGGGTATTTTCTCATATGGTACAAAAACACCATAGAAGCATTATACTTACTGGTGAAAATATAACTGCTTTCCCCTAATATCAGAAACAAGACAAAAATGTCTGCAGTGACCATTTCTATTCAAAAACATACTGGAGGTTCTAGCCAAGGCAACTAGACAAGAAAATGAAATAATAGGCATTAAGACTTGAAAAGAAGTAAAACTGTCTCTATGACTTATCTTGTAAATTTATCCTATGAATATAAGATGACTTATCTTGTAAATAGGAAATCTTAAGGAATCCTCTTCCCCAAACCCACCCACAAAACACTATTAGAACTAACAAGCAGGTTCAACAAATTTACAGGATATAAGATCAATATTAAAAAGTCAATTGCATTTCTATATACTAAAAATGAGTAATCAGAAAATGAAATTAAGAAACTGATTCAATCTACAATAGCATAAAAATGAAGAAATGCTTAGAATAAATTTAACAATAAAAAGTTAACTAGAAAGTTAAGTGTAAGTTAACTGGAAAAGTACAAAACATTATTGAAAGAAATGAAAGAAGACCTAATTAAGTGGAAAGCCATCCTATGTTCATGGACTGGAAGATTTAATAGTGTTAAGATGACAATACTCTACAAATTGACCTCCATATTCAATCTCTGTCAAAAGTCCAGTTGCTTTTTTTGCAGAAATTACAAACTGATCCTAAATTCATATGTAAATGCAAGGAACCCAGAGTAGCCAAAATAATATCAAAAAAGGTCAGAGTTGAAAGAATTATAATTCCCGATTTCAAATCTTACTACAAAGCTTCAGTAATCAAAAGTGTATAGCATTGACACAGGACAGACATAAACCTATAAAGCAGAATTGAGAGTCCTCCATATTTATGATCAGTTGATTTTTGACAAGGTTGCCAAGATCATTCACTGGGAGAAAGAACAGTGTTTTCAACAAATGGTGCTGGGAAAACTGGATGCATGAATGCATACATGAATGAATGAGTGAGTGAATGAGTGAATGAATGTTTGACTTCTACCTCAAATTAATTACAGAATCAACTTGCAATGGACCAAAGATCTAAATATATAAGCCAAAACTATTAAACACTTAAAACCCAGAAGTAAATCTTTTTGACAGTGGATTTGGATATGACACCAAAAGCTCAAGCAACAGTAACAAAAATAAATAAATAAATCAGACTTGATCAGTATAAGAATTTGGGGGTTCAAAGGACACCAAGAAAGTTAAGAGATAACAGGATGGTAGAAAATATTTGTAAATCACATTTCTGATAAGTATCTAGTATCCTTAATGTATAAAGAATTATTACAGTTCCACAAAAATCCCAAGTGAAAAATAGGCAAAGGATTGGAATATGTATTTCTCCAAAGAACACATAATAAAAATTATAGCAAACACATAAAATGATGTTCAACATTATTAGTCATTAGAAAAATACAAATCAAAACCACTATGAGATACTACTTCCCACCCACTAGATACCTGTTAGAAGTCTCATACATTTCTGATGGGGATTAAAAATGGTGCAGCTGCTTTGATACACACTTTGGCTTATCCTTTAAAAGCTAAAGATACATAGTTTGGCTATTGTGAACATTGCTGATATAAACATTTGGGTGCACGTGCCCCTTCAGATCACTACATTTGTATCTTTAGGATAAATACCCAGGAGTGCAATTGCTGAGTGGTAGGGTAGCTCTATTTTCAACTTTTTGAGGAACCTCCATGCTGTTTTCTAGAGTGGTTGCACTAGTTTGTATTCCCACCAACAGTGTAGGAGGGTTCCCCTTTCTCCACATCCTCACCAACATCTGTCATTTCCTGACTTGTTCATTTTAGCCATTCTGACTGGTGTGAGGTGGTATCTCATTGTGGTTTTGATTTGTATTTCCCTGGTGCCCAGTGATGTGGAGCACTTTTTCATGTGTCTGTTGGCCATCTGGATGTCTTCTTTGCAGAAATGTCTGTTCATGTCCTCTGCCCATTTCTTGATTGGATTATTTGTTCTTTGGGTGTTGAGTTTGCTAAGCTCTTTATAGATTTTGGATACTAGCCCTTTATCTGATATGTCATTTGCAAATATCTTCTCCCATTCTGTCAGTTATCTTTTGGTTTTGTTACTGTTTCCTTTGCTGTGCAAAAGCTTTTGATCTTGATGAAATCCTAATAGTTCATTTTTGCCTAGATGAATGGATAAAGAAGATGTGGTATATATATACAATGGAATACTATGCAGCCATCAAAAGAAATGAAATCTTGCCATTTGCGATGACGTGGATGGGACTAGAGGGTATTATGCTTAGCGAAATATGTCAATCAGAGAAAGACAACTATCATATGATCTCCCTGATATGAGGAAGTGGAGATGCAATGTGGGGGGTTTGGAGGGTAGAAAAAGAATAAATGAAACAAGATGGGGTCAGGAGGGAGACAAACCATAAGAGACTCTTAATCTCACAAGACAAACTGAAGGGGACGCCTGGGTGGCTCAGTTGGTTAAGCGGCTGCCTTTGGCTCAGGTCATGATCCCAGCGTCCTGGGATCGAGTCCCACATAGGGCTCCTTGCTCGGCAGGGAGCCTGCTTCTCCCTCTGCTTCTGTCTGCCTCTCTGTCTGCCTGTGCTCACTCTCTCTCTCTCTCTCTCTAACTAATAAATAAATAAAATCTTAAAAAAAAAAAAACAAGACAAACTGAGGGTTGCTGGGGGGAAGGGGTTCGGGAGTGTGGTGGGGTTATGGACATGGAGGAGGGTGTGTGCTATGGTGAGTGCTGTGAAGTGTGTAAACCTGGCAATTCACGGACCTGTACCCCTGGGGCTATTAATACATTATATGTTTATTAAAAAATAAAAAGAATTATAAAAAAAAGCTAAAGATACAATTTTTTTGTTTCTCAGATGTTCGACTTTTAGCTATACACTCAATAAATTTGGAAATATATGAACATGTGTCTACAAAAAACTTGTAAATGAATATTCATAGCATCATTAGTCATATTAGCCAAAAGTGGAAACAAGTCAAATGTATATTGATTGATTAATGGATAAGCAAAAGTGGCATAACCATACAGTGGAATATTACCTGACTATAAAAAAAGAAAGAAGCAGTGATACATACTATAGCAGGTAAAAACCGTGAAATATCATGCTAAGTGAAAGAAACTGGCCAGAAAAAGGCATTTATTGTCTGACACCATTTATATGAAATGTCCAGAGTAGGTCAATGTAAAGTAACATTAAGTGGGCTAGTGGCTCCCAGAGATTGCAGGGAAAGGAGAATGAGGATCAACCACTAAAGGATACAGAGCTTCTTTTTGGAATACTGGAAATGTTCTAAAATTGGACAGTGAAAAAGCTTGCACAACTCCATGGATATACCAATTTACCACTGAACTATTTATACTTTAAAAGTGTAAATGTTATATTTAATGAATTTTATTCCAGTAAAGCTGCTACTAAAAAAGAATGTCTGAGCCATACTTTTTTAGTTAAGGGAGAATATCCTGACAAATCCCTACTGGATCTTTCTGCAAGAGTCAGTTTGGAAGACCCTCCTTCTCTGTTCATCCTTCCTTTAACACTCAGCATCAAAACTTTCACCTTTGTAAGTACATATTTTTTGCACTTATTTCAGTGTAAATTATTAGCTGCTCATATAATCATTAACCCTCCTAGAGGTCAGAAATCAGCTCTCATATATCTCTATTGCAGGATCCAGGTTCTGTGTGTTGAATAAATGAATGAAACTCGGCACTATAGGGGAGGTGCAGAGGAAGCAAAGGAAACAGCTTCTTAACAGGGCAGGGAACAGGACTTCTGATATTTATCATATATGCAGATATAAAATGAAACCTGATTTCTCAGAAAGGTTGGTTTCTATTGGTAAGGCTATGAATGGCTTTCTATGAATTTCTATGAGTAAGGCTATTGAATGCTCAGGTGAAGGATAACAGATAAGATCAGAATGTAAAGATCAAATTTAGGGGCACCTGGGTGGCTCAGGTGGTCAAACATCTGCCTTTGGCTCAGGTCATGATCCTGGGGTCCTGGGATTGAGCCCCATGTTGGGGGGTCCTTGCTTAGCGGGGAGTCTGCTTCTCCCTCTCCTTTGAACTCATTCTCTCTCTCTCTCTCTTTTAAATGAATAAATAAAAAATCTTAAAAAAAAGGATCAAATTTATTCAGAGGAAGAAACTTGGGAGAAAATAAGAAAGAAAATCAAAGAAAGAGAAATGTTTGGGGTTTTTGCATCTGACAGGAGAACAGAGCCATTTGGGAACACTGTGCCACATGAGGACAATTTATTCTGTTGCCAGAGAAGTTATCTTCTGCTTAGGGTGACCCACTGAAGTTGGAGGATTTCAGTAGCTGCCCATTTAAGGATAATCCATCGTTTTCAACCCAGCTGTTCCACCTTTACTAGCAAAGTGGGTGGCAAACTGTAAAAAAAACAAATAGCTCGCTTGTGCAATGAGATACATTTCCCCCCAGTGTTCCCCGAGATGACAATTTCTTTGGTGGATCAACCTGGCCCTTCCATTGCTCAGTAGAAATGGGATGTAAATATGTCAACAAAGATTTTCAGAGTTTCTGGAAGCAATCAACATGAACCCTGAGGGAGACATGGTCCTGCTTGTTGTTCCAGGACCATGCAAAAGAGCTGATATACTCAAATCTGTAACAACAGAGAGGAGATAGAAAGCAGATTGTCAGAAAGTTATTTTTGTTAGTTAACCGTGGTAGGTGTGTATACATAATTCCACCATTAAACTCTATATTGTGGCAGATTCCAGATTCCATAGTCCTAGTGACAGCTGGTAAGCCATTCACAAAGTTATTACATCATCTGACTTTAAGTTCCAATAATGGTTCTGAACATATAAAGCACACAGGATAGTAGAGTTTTAAGAGAGGATTTTGTCAACTCTTAAATTTGCATGCAAAATTCATTTTGCTTGCATTTAGTCCTATACTTTGGAGTAGCTTTGCTCAGTTTGGGAACATCCTCACCCTCATCCCCATGGGCCCTCTCTCATACTTGATCTCATTTTTAAAATGTATTTAAAATTTAAAAATTTAAAATGTATTTAAAATATAAAAAATAATGGACATACAACATTATATTAGTTTCCATTGTACAACATAATGATTTGATGTTTGTATATATTGTAAAATGATCACCACAATAAGTCCATACTTACAAATATTTTGCTTGTGATGAGAGCTTTTAAGATTTACTCTTCTAGTAATTTTTAAATGTACAATATATGTTATTACCTATAGTCACCATGTTGTACATTGAATCCTCATAATTTATTTCTTTTGTAACTGGAAACTTCTACCTTTTGATGCCCTTCACCCATTTTGTTTACCTACTGCCTTGGGCAACCACCAATCCGTGAGCTTGGTTATTTTCTGTTTTTGTTTTTGTTTTCTTTTTGTTCTTGTTTTTTTTTTTTTTTTTTTTTTTAGGTTCCACATATAAGTGAGATTGTACACTTATTTATCTTTCTCAACCTGACTTACTTCACTTAGCACAATGCTCTCAGGTTCCATCTATGTTTTCACAAATGGCAAGACTTCATTCTATTTATGGCTGAGTAATAATTTCATTGTGTGTGTAATTATTCCATATTTTCTTTATCCATTTATCCATAGTAGGACCCTTAGCTTGTTTCCACATCTTGTCTATTATAAACAATGTTGTAAGGAACATTGGCATACAGATATCAATTTCATTTTTTCACCCTCCACAACCCACTTAATTCTCTGAATACATGGATGTGTTTGCTTCCTCTTAAGCCCTGTGTCATTGTCCATAATTTCCTGTGGAAGATGACTTAGATTTTTGGATCCTGATGTTGGAAAGAAGTTCCAGGGTGCTGTCAGTGTCTCACAGGAGTCTGGCATCCAGGTGTTAGATGCTTTTAATGATGACTACTAATTAACCCCAACTTATCTTCTGCCCTTTATTATACTCAAACGATCATGTCCTCTCATGACTTAAACTTTTTTACCAAAGTCCCCTTTTACTATTTCTGAGGGTGCAAAGGAGCCATCTACCCTGGATACAGGTAATAAGGTAATGCACTATGTGTAGGTAATTTAACGTAATAATAAAGTCTGGCTGAAAGCCTTCTTTTTCCTATTACCTCGAGCCAGAAATTCTAAACAACGTCAGGAATGAAATACCTTTCCCTGCTGGGGTAAACTCTCCCACTTCCCCCAACTTCACCACCTCAACTACTATTAAAGAGTATATAGAACTTCTTCAGAGAGAGGAGATGATTCCATCAAGGAAGAGGACCGCCTGATTTATTCAAAGCTGTATACTTCACAGTATTTTCCATAATAGTTCAATCTTCCATTATAGCCGCTAAATTTGGTTTTTAGCTTTTAAGTAAGAACATTGTAAGCAAAGGGAAGAAAATATGTCAAACAATTAAGGTTAAACTATATGATATGTTCTAATAGCTATATAAATTAGGATTCCTGATGCATAACATAGAAGGAGGATCAGGGCATGAGATGCTCATGAAAAATGAGGAATATGAATCAGGTTTGCCAAAATAGTAACATACGAAAACGCAGTAAAGGCTAATGAGAAAGGAAGAGTGACACGGATTGAAGGGAGATACATTTATTCAATTACTCAAACATAATTTGAGTACTTTCTATTAAAGTGTCCATATTTGTAAGATGTTGTTCCCAAATAACTCACAATCTATAGGGAGGAGGCATTAATGTCAAAAATATAAAGGATGTTTTTGAGTACCTTCTATATACTAGGCATTTTCCAAATATTAAGTATTCCAATAAGGCTGCAAGGCAGATATAATTATTATTAGCCTTTTATAAATGATGAAACAGGGTCAGAGAGGCCAGTTTCACACAGTTTAAGGTGGGACAGCTGGTTTGTGAGGTCAATCCTATTTGTGATCCGTGGGAAATGGAAGGGGAACTAAATCAGGTCTGTTTGGTTGCAGTGTGAGATCCATAGGAGAATGCAGGGAGAGTAAGAGATGAAAAGACAGAGTCTTTCAAGGGGCTCCTGAAGTCCCCAAACTTTGGTGAAGTCCTGGAAAAAAAAAAGCCATATGTTAAAACAAAAATGGAAGTGGGTAAAATCAAAACCTAAAGTTTTGAATTGTGTCACAGAACAAACCTGTATCTAAGCATTTTCTCTTACTTTGATTTCCTCTAAATCCTGGTACTGGTATATAATGTAAAAATAGAAGTCTGAATAGTATCTGGCCTCATTCCATAAAGATTGTATGAGTCCTCAAATTGCCTGGATTTATTAATATTATGAAATGTATTCCCAGAGATTCAAGTAAATTCACTCCAGAAGCTACCTTTAAAAAAAAGCCAAAATAGTAACTTAAAAGCGTTATATTTATCCAAGTTTCCAAAGCTGCATATAAAAAATATATACATACATGTGCATGTATAGATATGTGTGTATATATACACACACACGTTATATATGTGTGTGTGTGTGTGTAGTCAGACACATACAGATATACCCACCCACATGTGTGTATATATGTGTATTGCTTGTTTAGTTTCTGCAATTGCACAATGAAATATAAAATGAACAGGACAATTAGACAAAAGATTGGATACTGCCCTATGTCAAAGTGTCAGAAATATTACATGTTTTAAGTGGATTTCTTAGGTTTTTTTTTAATGCAACTCTAACTTATAAATAGCGAATCTTCAGGACACATCTGCCTTAACAGTCTTTTTAAAGGGTTGTATGTGGAACACATTAGTGAATTACTTTCAAATATTCAAAATTGTGTTGCACATGAGTCATGGTGAGGAGAATTGGAGGATATTTGAGTTCACTCCCAAGGTATCTCCTTTGTTTTCAATGGTATTTGATGTTTGGTTCTCTGGGGCATTGCAGGAAGAAGGGGCAGTTTAAAAAGGCCCAACAGAAGCTCCCTGTTTTATGTTAAAGAGCCTAGTCAGCTTTGTGCTTGTTTTATCCTGGGGCCTTGGGGATGAAAACTATTTCAGGACACTCTTCTGTTCTACGCTGGGGTCACAGAAGACCTTCAGATCAGAAATGCGGGGCTCCAGTAGTCTCAAAGCAAATTTAATTTTTCTTTACAAATTACTTAATAAATTAGATCATAATTTTAATAGATTATTCTAGTGTTTTTATATCATCTAGGAAATTTAAGGTCAGTGTTTTTGGAAGCATAATCAAACCCTTCTTCTTCAGCTTTGCAATTGGAGCTCAGACACCACTAAGAAAAACTGGGTACTAAAAAAAAGAATTTTTCTTTTTTATTGAATTGATGTTTTCTTCTGCCTTTTAAGCTTAACTTTAAATAGACTTCATGCTTCTCAATTTAAATAATGTCCATGAATATATGTCTATTCACAATAAAGAACATAATCAACAAATTTTTTAACTATTTGGCATCTCATATATATTATACCAAGCTTATAAACTCATTTTTGCATCTTGAAGAGTGAGAAACTGGAACTTGAACAGTTGGTAAGTTCTCTGGATTATCAATGAGTACTTTATATTTACTAAGCATGAATAGGCTTTGGGATCTGCAATGCTTATCCATAAAAGCCATTTTTGAGTTAACTGTAACAAAACCATTCTTCTATACACATTCATACACAAATTCCCCAGATAGCTTAATCAAGACTCTTTTGTTGTTGCTGCCATTTTGCTCAAAATTCAATCCAAATTGGTTTGGACAACTATATGCATTACACATGCTTAGAAACACACACACTGAATAAAATTAAAAAAAAAAAAAAAGAAAAGGGAAGTTCAAACTATTAGTTCAATTAGCCAAATCACAGGCATCAGGAGTCTCAGAGATGAGTAGGAGGGCATGCTGTCTTTATCTACCCAGATCTTTATCCTCGTAGGCTAGCATTTCCCACAGAAGTACATATTCCTGTCCATGGATGCCTCCTGGCCTCATATATCTTCGATTTAGTCACACAAATGAAAAGGGCTTTCCGTCCAACATTTCCACTTTGAAAAATTCTAGGGTAGATCCTTGATTGACCCATCATGAAGCATGCAGCCTTTCACAGAGCAGTCATTCAGGCCAGCTTGGTAAGAGCATGTAGGAGGAAGACAGGTCCTATGGGACAATTTTCAGAATACAAAGAGGGTGATAAGTTTTATAAAAGAAGAGAGGTAAGTGACGACATGATCAATAGGATGAAAATTCTGTGCTGGAAACTCAGTTTGGGTCTTCTACCACAGGAAATGAATTGCATGGTATAGTTATCCTTGGCTTATTTGTCTCCTCTAGGAATCACTTAAAATTAAATCTAATAGTCTTATCATTTGCTCTGCTTTTTTTTTTTTTAAGATATCCCATCTTTGTTAAGTTATCCCATATTTATATAAGTGGCCCTCTTCCCTCCAGTACTATAGATGGTGGTGACTTTTCATTGAAAAAGGGTGCATTAGGGGAAAAGGGAGAAGGAGTCAAGTTATTACTAGAGGTGAAAGGAATGAGGGCCCTCCTACCAGACCCCAGTCTGTACCCCTATCAGAAATTCTTCTCTTTCCATTCCAAACCATATTTTATCCCATTTTAAAGTGATGGAAGATTCTTCCACATATTTATGCACTTCTCTTTTGGCAAAATGCATTGCATTTTTAATGTTCCCTCTCTTACAGATGACTCCCCCACCCCCATACCTGTGGTTCTAGGTGGACAGGAGGCAGGTAATCTCCAAGAAAAGGAAATTATATAGCTCTTATCCACAGTAGTAGTGGACATCAGGTTTAGAAACCCTGAGTATATTCTAAAACTTAACATTGGTTTTCGTCACAAACACCACAATCTTTAAAGAAGTGCTAGTTGACAGCTTTGTAGTAGAGCTTGAAGTCTGGAATTGTGATGCCACCAACTTTGGCTTTCTTTTTCAATATTCCTTTGGCTATTCGAGGTCTTTTCTGGTTCCATATAATTTTAGGATTATTTGTTCCATTTCTTTGAAAAAATTGGATGGGATTTTGATAGGAATAGACATATAGATCAATGGAACAGAATAGAGAGCCCAGAAATAGACCCTCAACTCTATGGTCAACTAATCTTCGACAAAGCAGGAAAGACTATCCAATGGAAAAAAGACAGCCTCTTCAACAAATGGTGTTGGGAAAATTGGACAGCCACATGCAGAAAAATGAAATTGGACCATTTCCTTATACCACACACGAAAATAGACTCAAAATGGATGAAGGACCTCAACGTGAGAAAGGAATCCATCAAAATCCTTGAGGAGAACACAGGCAGCAACCTCTTCAGCCTCAGCCGCAGCAACTTCTTCCTAGGAACAATGCCAAAGGCAAGGGAAGCAAGGGCAAAAATGAACTATTGGGACTTCATCAAGATCAAAAGCTTTTGCACAGCAAAGGAAACAGTAAACAAAACCAAAAGACAACTGACAGAATGGAGAACATATTTGCAAATGACATATCAGATAAAGGGCTAGTATCCAAAATCTATAAAGAGCTTAGCAAACTCAACACCCAAAGAACAAATAATCCAATCAAGAAATGGGCAGAGGACATGAACAGACATTTCTGCAAAGAAGACATCCAGATGGCCCACAGACACATGAAAAAGTACTCCACATCAATGGGCATCAGGGAAATACAAATCAAAACCACAATGAGATACCACCTCACACCAGTCAGAATGGCTAAAATGAACAAGTCAGGAAATGACAGATGTTGGTGAGGATGTGGAGAAAGGGGAACCCTCCTACACTGTTGGTGGGAATGCAAGCTAGTGCAACCACTCTGGAAAACAGCATGGAGGTTCCTCAAAAAATTGAAAATAGAGCTATCTTATGACCCAGCAATTGCCCTACTGGGTATTTACCCTAAAGATACAAACGTAGTGATCCGAAGGGGCACGTGTACCCGAATGTTTATAGCAGCAATGTCCACAATAGCCAAGTTATGGAAAGAACGTAGATGTCCATCAACAGATGAATGGATAAAGAAGGTGTGGTATATATATACAATGGAATATTATGCAGCCATCAAAAGAAATGAAATCTTACCATTTGCAATGACATGGATGGAACTAGAGCGTATTATGCTTAGTGAAATAAGTCAACTGGAGAAAGACAACTATCACATGATCTCCCTGATACAAGGAAGTGGAGATGCAACGGGGTGGGGGTTAAGGTGGTAGGAAAAGAAAAAAATGAAACAAGATGGGTTCAGGAGGGAGACAAACCAAAAGAGACTCTTAATGTCATAAAACAAACTGAGGGGGGTGGGGGGGAGAGGGGTTGGGAGAGGGTGGTGGGGTTACATTATATGTTTAAATAAAAAAAGCTTAAATAAAAAAAATTAAAAATTAAAAAAAAAAGAAGTGCTAGTTGTTATGTGGTGAAGATTGATTAAACAAAACAAAGTATTGATATCTATGAAGTTATCAGGTCTATTAAGTCTGAAGATTATCCAAAAGAAAGAAAACATAAAGTGATCTGGTTCAAAGATCTTATGTATAAGACTTGATGAAGCAAAAGAAGTAGGAATCAGGCCACTAAGTAATTCCAGAAGCAAGGATGTTAGCTGCCTCTGATTTATTCTTTATATGTAAAACCACTGAATGTAGGTGCCTGAGAGTAGGGGAGGGTAGATAGTTATGTTCTAGGTAACTAATGATATGATTTATAGAGAAGAGGATAATATCTACTGAGTTACCAGAGTATACATTTAATCAATATGTGCAAATATACATAGTCAGTTGAGAGGGATATTTTTGTATAAAAGGCCACATTCTCTGTAACTCAACCCCAAATTGTAGATGTCTCATTTCCTCTAGGTCCTCAAGTGTAGTCTCTCTGTGTCCTACAATGTGTGTTCATCTCCTGGGGTCACTTTAAAATGTGCTGCTCTCTCCTATGTATTTCCAGTGACATGGAAAGAGAAAGGACTTTTCTCTGAGTCATATTGGCTTTTATTTCCCCCTCTCTACTTGTTATAGTGTTTCATAATATTATGTATTTTCACAACGTGTCCTTAGATGGTCAAGAACTTACCACTTAGTCCTTCTGGGTATCATTGCTTATGAAGTCACCTCAGACCCTCTTATCCAAGTCAGTCTTCAGCTCTTGCACCATTGCTCACAGATTATAACCGACTTTGACCCATTATTTCCTTAGGTGGCTGAGACCAGCTGATTGTATGTCCAAATCATTTCCATTTGCTTCCTGGAAACACAGTTATGCTGCTTCTCCCAGTCTCCCTTGCACTAAAGTGTCACCAATTACTAAGTTCTTGCCAATAGTGTGGCCACTAAGTTCTCGCTAATGAAACATGAGTAGGATGAATGTGCCCCCTCTAGAACTGTCCTATTAAAACCTCATGTCATCTCATGCACAAGTCTTTATTTCCTGACCACCAACTAAATAGAGAGTCCCCTAAGGGTCCTCCCAGAGGGAGGTGAAACCACAGTTGAAAAAAGTGCTTGTCTTTGAATGATCAGTTGATGGCTGCTTGGCTAGAAGCATCCACCTTATACCGTGACCACAGAACAAAATACACTTTTTTTTTTTGTTATTGAGGTTTGGAGGTTCCTATTATGGAAGTAAGTATTATTTTGAGTAGTAAAGTTTACCTTCTGTGCTTAGTCAAAATCACCTAGGAAGAATTCATCATTCTCATCTCCAGTGCTTGGTGATTTGTTCACTAAATTTCCTCTTCATCTTACTGGCTTCTCATTTAGTCCAATGTCAGGACTTAAATTAGTCAGTCTATGGTAACTTCTTAAGGATGGGGACCTCCCTTCTTTTGTATGTGCCGTGATACTTACAAAGCAAGGCACAGAGCATACGATATAGATGTGCCTATCAATCCAAAAAATCCGCAAGAGAAGTGTGGGAGTCTTTCCTTGGCAGCAGAAGTCGTCTATGGAATAAGTAAATAAGGACATATGTGTTATATTTGCACATTCAAAGAATGCCACTCACAAACCACTCAAGAATCACACCAGTTTTTGCAGGTGTGTTTTAGATTCCATAATCAAAGCCGGCAATAGACCCAGTTTTACTGATTAGATGGTCATCACTCTTTGACTCACTTCCTAATTTTTTTTTAAACAGGCTTCATTTTTTGAGAGCAGATTTAGGTTCATATCCAAACTGAGTAGAAATTATACAGAATCCCCATATAGTTCTGTTTCCATCTATACTTCGCCTCCCCACTATCTACATTCTTCACTGGAGTGGTACATTTGTTACCTTTGAAGAACCTACACTGACATGTCATTATCACCCAAAGTCCAGAGTGTACCTTAGGGCTCATTCTTGGTGTTCATTGTGCGGGTTCTGGCAGATGTACAATGACCTGCATCCACCATTATCGTGTCATATACAATAGTTTTACTGTTTTAGAAAGCCTTTGTGCTCTGCAAATTCTTTCCTCTCTTCCTCCCTCCAACTTCCAGCAACCACTGAACTTTTTACTCTCTCCATAGTTTTGGCTTTTCCACAGTATCATATAATTGGCATCATACAGCATGTAACTTTTTCAGATTGGCTTCTTTCATTTAGTAATAGTTGCTTAAGATTCCTCTTTTCATGGCTTAATAGCTCATTTCTTTTCATCACTGAAAAATATTCCATTGTCTGAAGGTGCTACAGTTTATCTATTCATCTACTAAAAAACATCTTAGTTGTTTCCAAATTTTGGCAGTTATGAATAAAGCTGAATATATATTATGTGTATATGAATATACACATCTGAGTGCAGCCTTTTTGTGCATATAAGCTTTCAACTCATTTAGGTAAATACCAAGGGATGTGGCTTCCTCATCTTTATTACTGAAATATCTCAAAATATCTCAAATACATTGCTGTTCTTGGTGCTGATGCTAGCTGGGCAAGAGGTTTTCTTTTCTTTTCTTTTTTTTTTTCCCCCTCCAGCTTACAAACTCATGCATGGAAACCCAAAGAACTTTCAGTTAGCTTATTCCTTCTAATGTCAAGAGGAGCATCACCTGAAGAGAGGTTTATGAGGATGTTAAAAAAGTCAGATATGCTATCTTAGGTCTAGCACACTCATTCTTATATATGAACCCATGAAGCAGAATTTTGTGGCCATAACTCTGCATCACCTCATAAAGATACTCCTACAGCAAAGCCTGACCTCTAACCTCCATTTAAATTACCCAGTTCCCTTGATCTTTACTTCTTTTTGGTTCCTCAGCTGGGGCTCTTTCCCTTGCCTCCATTTTATGGTTCTGAAATCTCTAGCCTCCTACACAGATATTGAAGTCTTATAGGATTTCTGCTGCTGAGGAAGATGTGGTAGGAGATTTATTTAGTTCAGGATGATGGAGGATTAAAAGAGGCCAAGAATTGATCTGGACCCTGAGTTGCAGGGTCTTTTTTTTTCCTTGTTAATTCAGGTATCTTAAAATAATAATAAGAGAAACAGTTCTCTTGCAAGGGAGGGCTACTATCTTGCTAACAATTGTTAATGCTTTATCTTAAAAGTATAACTTTCTTCTTTCCAAATGTGAATTGCATTATAGAGGTGGTTTATGACTCCATCTTTATTTCTGGAATTACTACTTTTTTTCTTCACTGCAACATGTGATAGAAAAGATGATCTCCCCACAATTAATACTGAGAATGCTTAATATCACAATTGGTATTGAAATTGTAATTCATCTAAAAGTGTTACTATCATAATAAAAGGTGATTCCCCTATCTCACACATCATAACAATCAATTTCACTTTAGTGGAAGGCAGTATCTTGAAAAGACAGAATACAGAAAGTGGGATGACAAATGCCATTCCCATCACTCTCCTCTAATGGGACCTTATAACTGCAGTCTCTCAGCCACCATGCATCCTTCCTGGTGAGCAGCTTCAGTGATGTACTATCTTACATCTCTATGCCACAGCCAAGTTGCTTCCCCTGCCTAGAAGGCCACTTCAAGCTTCCCACCCTCTGGCCAGCTGAAAATACCTTTTCACCTTTTATAGATTAGCCTTTGAAAAATGTGCAGTAAATATAGTTTTCTGACTACCTTCACACTCCATCCTGCCCTTCACAGAATCACTCTTCTTCCCTAAGGGCACAACTCCAGTCACATGGAATCCTCCAGTATCAACAGTCACATGGAATCCTCGGTTGGATCTTCCTAGGAGAGGCCTGTCCTCTTCTATGTGTCCCCCAAGGGCCCCATTTCAGCATGAAGTTCTGAAAGTCCAGGGCCTGTACCCTGTCTGTGGTGAAAGCAGAAAAAAACAATAAAAACTTTGATTTTTTAAAAATAAAGCCCCAGGGACACCTGGGTGGCTCAGTGGGTTAAACCCTCTGCATTCGGCTCAGGTCATGATCCCAGGGTCCTGGGACTGAGCCCTGCATGGGCTCTCTGCTCAGCGAGGAGCCTGCTTCCCCCTTTATCTCTATGTGCCTCTCTGCCTACTTGTGATCTCTGTCTGTCAAATTAAAAAAAATTAAAAAAATAAAAATAAAGCCCCATATGTCAAATTAAGAATCTGGCTATTCTGAGAGCATGTTCTTTTTATATATCTGATGTAAAATAGATCCATAGTTTATGAAAATGCAAAGTAATTGAATTTTCTCAATGTCTGTATTTGGCAAAATAAAAAGTGAGCAATCAGCTTTGAACTTTCAAGTATTTTTTATTCAAGAAATATGTAATTAATTAATTAATTAATTGATACACATACTGCTTTATAAAAATCCACATACCTGGCTGCAGCACCTGTCCACACTTTATTATAAATGCTTTTTTATGTAGATGAATGCCTCTGCACATTCTAGACCCTGTGACAGTAGAGATCATGCCTTATGCATCTGGATGCCAGGATCTAGTTAGTACAGAACATGTTTAAAGAATATTCTTTGTGGAACAGATGGAAGGAAGAAAGGTAATAAAAAAAAGCAAGTTGAACAGTAGAAATATTTCCTTTTAATCTTTTTTCTTGTAAGCATAATCTTAAGAAGTGTAATAAAGCTCCTCCCCTAAAACAAAATATTCACTTAAAGAAGTCAATATTTATCTGTAACAGGCATTTCAATCTTTCGGTCTACTTGTTACTACCTACACATATAAGTATCTATGAAATGTATGTATGAAAAAGAAGTAGTTTATTTAATGAAGTAACACTGATTTCACGTGTTTAAGAGAGAGATACCTTGTACTAAGGGAATCTAAAAATAATTTTAGAAAAATAATAATACCAGCATTTATTCTTACGATATTTATAAAATTTACACAATTTTTTTTTTTTTTTACAACTGTTGCCTCACCTGAGCCTCAGAGGACTGAATGAATTAAGTATGAAATCCACTTCCCAGAAGGAAGGATCAAAGAGCCTCATTTCTGAAGTGGCAGAATGGAAACTCAGAGCCATATATTCTATTCTTAAACATATGTTTCTTCCACATAGCTGTCATGTACCAGCAGGGATGCAGGGAGAACAGAGCAATTTCTGTCTCCTATCCCCTACTCCATGCACAATCCCCTCCCACCACAGGAGAAGGAACATTTCATCGTTAATATTGTTTAGATCTGTCAGAATATGGTGATAAAACAGACTTGTTTTTATTATTATTGTTTTAAAATTCTGGACAGATAATGCATCACCCCTCTTTCCCTGTGCCCTGAAAGGCAATTCTTACCCAGTCATTGGTACACCCATGTGTGTGAGTCAGACAAAGCCAGCTGCTATGGCAAATACCTCTAAATATCAAATGATTCTTTTTGCACAATAACAATTTATCCGTCACAATGCAGTGTAATATAGTTCTTCAAAGGGCTCTTGGTTGCATGCAGTCTTTTAGAAATCTAAGCTCTTTATCCTGTACCTCTGTACCCCTTAGGTCCTGTTCTCCCTATTCAGCCTGTAGATGGTGAAAGAGAAAGCAAGAAGGTTTTGGCAGTCAGGCTTGTGAGTGGCATTCATCAGTTCTGCTCAGGAAGATGGCACGTGTCACTGTAAGGGAAGCTAGGAGATATGAACCTTATCTGTGCCCTGGGGTTAAGGGGTTCATTGGGTTTTGATGAACACAAATTATCTCCATTACACCTGTGCCCAGGCTTTGTTCACTCTCAGGGCTAAGCTGATGAATAGTTGGGATCCTGGCCATGGTGGATGTCTCTTAATTATGCATTTGGCATAACATTTTTCAAGTTATTATTGAAATATAAGCACTATTTTTCTGGCAATCAAACTTACTTTTTCAATGTTAACTCACTTCAATGATCATTATTGGAAAAGTTCAATTGACTTTCTGATCATTTTATAGTTTGCAAAGAATTTTCACATTTTTTTTTTTTTTTTTGTAGCGTAACCATTACCCTATGGATGGTCAAGGTCTATTTCTCTCCCCATTTAATATATGAACCACTGATGCTCAGCAAAACTAATGGTGTGTACCCCTTCTTCTAGTAGCTGACAAGTACTCTAGAAATACAATTCTGTGAGGGGAAGTGTGTCAGACACTTTCTAGTTACCCAACCAATATTCATTCATTTAGTTTCTTTGTTAAAGATCATTCTCATTTCATTCAAATGTGCAGCAGAATGTACTTATGTGGCACAGTTCAGGGCACTAATAGATAAGTAGGAGTCCCTTCTAAAAGGGACAGGTAAAGCTGATTCCGTCTTCTCCTTTCTTCTTGTATTGATCAAAGACTGTCAATGCTTACAACAACAGCAAACATTTATTTCCCCATAGATCAGAAGGCCAGAGTTGAAAAAATAAAGTCTTGGCAGGACATGCACCCTCAGAAAGCTGTAGGGGAGAAACCTTCCTTGACTCTTCCAGGTTCTGGTGGCTCCAGACATTCCTTGGCTTGTCTGAATAACTCCAGTCTCTGCCTCCGTCTTCACATGCCTTCTCCTCTTCCCTATGTCTTATTTTCTTTTAATTTTTATAAAGAGTTATCATTGGAATCAGGACCCATCTGGGTAATCCAGGGTAATTTCATCTCCTGATCCTTAACATTATTGCAAAAACATCTTCACCAAATAAAATCACATTTACAGGTTCTCAGTGTTAGAATGTGGACATATCTTTTAAGGGCCATCTTTCACCCACCATACCATGTCTATAAGAATGGCTTTGCATTGTTGCCATAACAAATTACCACAAACTTAGTGCCTAAAAACAAAATACTTTTTCTGTTTTACAGTTCTGGAGGTCAGAAGTCTAAAATCAGGTGTCCTTTTAGAGGTTTTAGGAGGGAATGTGTTACTTTTCCTTTTTCCATCTTCTGCAGGCTGCCTGCATTCCTTGGCCCAATGCCCTTTCTTGCATCATCACCAACTGTTGTTTCCATCATATCTCCTAGTACTAACTACCTCCTTATTGCAACTGCTCTTGTGATTATGTCAGGGCCATTCATATTGTCCAGAGTAATCTCTGCACCTCAGTATCCCCAACTTAATCATATATATATATAAATTCCTTTTTGCTATTTGAGGTCATATATTCACAGGTTCCAGGGATTAGGGTGTGGATATATTTGGGGGGGCTATTATTCAGTCTACCATACCTACATTGCCCCCCAAACAAAAAAAATGTGCATTGAATATTTCAAGTTTTGGTCAATTGAATTATGTTTTCTGGGTTGACCTAGCAAGGGATGTTGGGATATAAGATGGATGTTGCTTTCTAAATGGGCCATGGCTGACGCTGGTGGACACAAGAAAAATGACCCCTTCTTCCACTCACCAAAGAGCCAGGACTTGGAATTGCCAGGGCTCTGGTTACTGACCTCTGATATCTGGCTTCTTCTACTCTTAGAGCAATGGATTTTAATTCGCAGCTCTCTCCCTTGTGGAAAGCTTAAAGTACTCTACTAGCATTTGGCTTATTAATCTTCATAATATCTCTGAACACCCCTGGTGAAGTTATCAAAGGGCAAAGGAAAGAGCAGCAATAATTATCCTTATTTCACAGACAGAGGAGAGTGTGACAAGAAAGTGGTTCAATTAAGTTCTCTAATGAATTGTGGAGAAAGACAGAAAAAGGACCCAGATCTCCGGAAAAGCCCATCCATTTCTCATCCCCTGCACCACTGTTTCACTTTTACAACTTTCTGACTAAGGATTTCTTAAAATCATGGTCTGGGTTTTCTGGCAGGTGAGTTAGTGACAACAGATGTGCAGTCCACATTCATTTATGCATATCTGCCTGTTTCCAGTGTCACTGCCTTCAAAGGGAAGCTTGAGAGCTGTACATCTCAAGGGGGATGAGGCCAGAATGAGCCAGCCCCAGGGAAAGCTGAAACTCAAGTTCAGCAGTGCTCATAGAACTCAATTTCTCCCTGTTAAAATTATTAGTTAATGTATTTTTTCAAAGGGTAGAATAGGTCTCTTTGCAGTCTCAAATTTGAAATGGGCAAAGGATAGAATAATAAATTCTACTGTATTCACTCCAGTCTTGTGTACTTCCTAGGGAATATGCATATATTCCTAAAGCTTTGTGGGTCTCAGGTGAGCCAGTCTTTAACAGCCTTTTACTAAAGGAAACTCTTGGAGATCATTCTGCAATGGGAGAAGAAAAAAAAGGCCCATTCATATTCCCGAATCAGGCACTAAATCACACTGATCAAAAACTCTACACTCTGCTCTTTCCCTTCCAACCCATCCTTTGTGCTATAAGATAATACCACTTTTCAAATTCTGTGTTAGAAGAATTCACCAGATTGAGGGCAAAAATCTGGGAGATTATAGGACGACACAGTAGAGAGTGGAGGCTGTACAAGATTTCACTTTGTTGGACCCCTTCTTCAGCTTCCTCAGTCCCTGCAGGTGAGCTTTGTGCAATCTGGCCCCAGTCATCCCTCTGTTCTCTAGTCTTCAGTGATCCTGAGAGACATGTGATTTTCTGAGCATACCACACATTTTCTCATTTTATTTCCTCCATGTGAAATGCTTTTTTCTCTTTTGCCTAATTCCCTTGGTTCCTATTCGTTCGTCAGTTTACATGTCATTTCTGTTCAGAAGCCTTCCCCTCCTCCCTCAGGCTGGATGAGATATACCTACATCGTGCTCTATGACACCTGTGTTCCAAAAAGATTTGTTAAATACATGCTAAGTTCAATGTTCTAGCTTATTTTAAAGTTAAGATTTGAGGTGTGTTTCAGAAGAATCATCAATCAGAGGAAAACTAAAAAGCAAAGATCCTCATCCAATGTGTCTGTAACCCTGTATTGTGGAATCCCAATTCTAGGAAATTTTATTAAGGAAATAACCTGAAATTCAGAAATAGTTTTGGCAAGATGATATTCATGGTAGCATTATTTATAAGCATTAAACATTGAAAACAACAGGGGCACCTGGGTGGCTCAGTGGGTTAAAGCCTCTGCCTTCGGCTCAGGTCATGATCTCAGGGTCCTGGGATCCAGCCCTGATTCCTGCTTTCTGCTCAGCAGGGAGCCTGCTTCCCCACCACCCCCCACCTGCCTCTCTGGCTACTTGTGATCTCTGTCAAATAAGTAAATAAAATCTTTAAAAAAATTGAAAATAACATAAAATTTCAAATATAGAAGTAAGGATATTCTGTGGAAGGGATTTTATTCATCCATTGAAATTCTTCCAAATAAGAGTTTATAATAACAAGGAGAGTCCTTTTATTGTAGGGTTACATGAAGAAAGTGAGCTATAAAATTACATATAACACCTAGTAAAATTTATATATTAAAAAATTCAAACAACCCCAAACTTGGAGTAAGAGAGAACAGTGGGAAAAAAAATCCTCATGAAACAGATACCAAAATATTGGGTCAATAGAGCTATGGATAATGATCTTTAATTTTATATTCTTAATATATTTTAAAATGTGATAAACTCATGTTAAAAGTAAGTTTATTAAAATATTATTACTTTATAATGAAACTCCCTAAAGTCACAAGTTCTACAAATATATTTATAAAAATATCTCCATATATATGTATATGTATATATACATACATATGTAACAAAGTAGCACTAACACTTATCTGTATTGTAAAAGGCATAAATTCATTAATAGTTTAATAATTAATGGTTTTATCTTCTTTCCTGGCAAGACTTGCATATTTCTTATTCATTTCAACTGGCAAAATATATAAAAGTATCATACTCAGGAAAATTTCTTCATTTGCTTGTAGTGGACATCTGTTTTTTGTTTGTTGTTTATTTTTTCCCTGCCTGGGATTCCTTCTGTGTTCTTTGGAGATGGCATCCTGATATTCTCTGGAGATCACTTGTGCTATATTTGTAATCTTTGAGGTTTTAATGGGAATGAACACAGGACTCATGTCCGTCAGTCATTTTATTTTACTCTCAGCAACAGGAATTGATCCAGAGATGGGATAAGAGTCAAATCAGGTTAATGTCAAGAATCTGTAAGGTTTTGTTGAAACTTCTAGAGAGGTATACATATTTTCCTACAATCACTAATACTAAGAGCAGTAAGATTAGAGCCACAGTGTCCTATCTTTGTGAACACAGGAAACAGCCTGCTGCAGAGTGACACGGTCCTAGAGAACAGTGAAGAGAGTTGGAGAAATGAATGGGGAGAGAAAGATTAATAGACAGACAGAGAAAAAGTGAGAGGGAAGAGAATTCCAGTTACTTTATTTAATTTCTGGAACCATTTGTGTCTGAAATAACTTGAGGCACTACATTTTCAATTTATGTTTAAATTCTTTTGAGTTACATTTCTATCCCATGCAGTCTGAAGAATTCTAAGTCCTTATTCTTATTCAAGTGCCTCACAGATTTTTCCCTCTTCTACTCATAAACCTAGTCTCTACAGAGTCTCTACAGAGACTAGGTTTATGGGTAAAGGAAAAGGAAAGCATAAATGTTTCCATTGGGAAAACATCTAAAGAGCCAGCCCACATTGTTATAATAAGTTTTAATCGACTGAGCTACCCAGGCACCCCTTACCATGTTGGAATAACGTGACCTGTGCTGTTTTATCATTGTGGTCCTTATCATACTTGATTGCTCCATGGCCACCAACCTTCAGCTCACAGGTTCAAATACGTGGAACACCTTAGATTTTGCATTTCCTAGCTAGAATATCTAATTACATGCTTAACTCTTGGCATTTTCTGTCTTTCACAATTTGTATTTTATATCATCAGTAGTTTTCTAAATATTCTCTTCAAAGGGCATTGGTTTCTTAATTAAATATATAATTGCAGTATGCACTTAATTGCTTTTATTGGAATATTTATTTTAGCATCTTTTAAACAGATTCTTTGTTTGCTGTATCTTAGAGCCCTCCCAATGTTGTTATGCTTTGTTGTCTTGAAATGTTTGTATAAAAAATATTTCTAATGCCATAAATGAACAAAATATATTTTCATGAAATAAATATTTTCCACATTTACTTAAGGAAGTAAATGAGAATGATCAGAACTGAAGTTCTGAGAATCCTTATGTATAAGATTAAGTACTTGATTCTGGGCTTCTGGGTGATGAAAGGAGAATAAACATATGCTCTAAACCAGTAAGAAAGAAGTTGCTAAAAATTTAACCTGTATTTTTCTTTTAAGCATTTTTTTCATGAGATTTTTCACCTAGTCCCTTGAGTAATAAGTGACTCTCAGTTAAACACCAGGATACCAGGTAATTTTCCTGCAGAATTTTCATCAAAAAAAAAATAAATAAAAAAAAGTAATCCCAGAAAAAATCAGCCCTTTCTCTTGGGGCACTAGTTGGAAGGGATCATGGATGCCAGCAGCTGGAGTGAACAGGAGTAATAGAGTTTATAATAATTAATTCATAGCAGCTCTTCTCTAGTGATCAAAGATTGAATCATATGCAAGTGTGGTTTTAATTTCCTCTTTTAAATGAAGAACAAGCAAAACTATAAATCATATATCCATTTCTGCCATAAATCTCATTTGTTCCATTGCTTGCCGACAGTCTGAAAGAAATATTTTATTCCTTGCATTCCTTGTCCATATCAGGTTCATTATATTTTATTCTTTCCAGTAATAAGTAAGCACAGGACATGCAAACTGTGAAGTCATTAGCAGTCAAGTGATTTCTCGACTGCCCCCACGATCGACAGTGACAGGCAATCAGACACGCAAACAATATTGGCTTGTCTCCACATACTGCAGCTTACATTCCAAAGGAGACAAGATACATGCACTACTACATGCGAGGGGCATCTTACAGTGATTTGTGGGTTACAGTGGGAAAAAAATAATCTCCAGCAACCTCTGGTTTTAGGATATAAATTTTCTTCAAGTTCGAAACCCCAAACAATCTAGACATTAAACTCTTTGAAACACCAGTGCTTTGGAGCTCCTCATACCCACCCATATGATTCACTGACAAAAAACTGAAAACATGAAAATACCTGACACTTACTTTTTTTAACCTCCTAGAGACTGAGCTTTTCTAAAAGATCTCAGATGCTTTGGACACCAAGAAAGAGTCAGGATTTTGAGCCAAATTTGTGAGATATTTTATTTTCTCTTGCAATCTCACTCTTCCTTTGAAGTTTTGCAGACTTATCTATAATTTTCTCTTTGTTTATACTTTTAAATGTTTGATATATTTTTGTGGATACATAGCTTTTGCTATGGAAATGGCTCTGCTTGATGTAATAACCTAATAGTAGATAATACAAATGATTTTTCCCTTTCTTTCTGAAATAATGATTTTGCCCCAGTTACATATTGATATGCTGAATTAGAAGTACAACATTCCAAGAATAATGAAAAACTTATGGGAGATGTTTTCAGTCTTTTATATTTAGACCAATTTAATAAAGAAAAGTATTAGGATTTTGGTCATAACCTGGTGCAAATTTGTTTGTTGACCATTAAATTGGGAAGTAAGATTATGACTCATCTTGAACTTATAAATATACATATTTTTGTATAATATCCCCCAAAGTCATAGTTCATCACTTTGTAGGCATGGGTATAACTTTCAGAAAAGGAGTCATGGATTGCAGTTCTAATCTCAGTTTCTTTGCTATGTCTTATTGTGTAAGTCATCTGATTTATTAGCTTTTTTTGGCTTTCTACCAAGGAAAAGAGTCCTTTCTTTCCACTTATTCTCAAAGAAAGTGTTGAACATCATGGACATTTGCTAAAATAATATAGTTTATTTGAAAGAACACCAAACCAAGAATAAAATTGTCCAGGCCAGGGGCACCTGGCTCAGTGGGTTAAGGCCTCTGCGTTTGGCTCAGGTCATGATCCCAGGGTCCTAGGATCGAGCCCCGCATCGGGCTCTCTGCTCAGCAGGGAGCCTGCTTCCCCCTCTCTGCCTGTCTCTCTGCCTACTTGTGACCTCTGTCTGTCAAATAAATAAATAAAATCTTTTAAAAAATTGTCCAGGCCAAATTATTTAAATTTATCCTCTTTTGGGGGATAAGTTCCTCAATAAATAGCCATATCTTTGGGTCTCTATTTCCTAAAGTATAAAATGAGGGATTTAAACCTAAATTTCTTCCAAGTTATAATAAAGTATGATCAGAGCTTTGGTGTTTTCTTCTCCTCTCCTTCTATGAGAAGCAGGCCGAGGTAAATTTGAGATAAGGAAATGCATGTATAGGATGAAAGATAAAAATTACAATGCTGTATAATGGAAAATATATGCCAGGCAGTGTTCATGGCAATGCGCACACACACATACACACACACACAGCTCACTTAACCTTCATAACTGTATTTTTTTGGTAGGCAATATTATTATCTGCATTTTACAGATGAGGGAAATGATTCACAGAGAACCAAACAGAATAACCTGACCAAAGTCTCATAGCCCATTAATGTCAGAATCAAGCTTGAAACACACAGGCAGCTTGGCTACATAGCTTATGCTCTTAAACTCTGAGCTATAATGCTAGTTTTCTCATTGCAATGTGATAGTCCAGGATCTTTATAAATGTGGTAAGTTCTTGCATTGTTCAGAAATATCTGGAAGACTACCTCTGGCCATGAACACAACAACCTCTATAGTGATAGCTTGCCTTCAAAGCATAATCCCAGGAGTCATCTCTCATCATACCTTCCTTATAAAGAAATAACTTCCTTCTAATGACAGAGCCACATGTTGGTGGAGAATTATCTGTATGTTTTGGTTTATTGCAGCTAATACATTGTAATCATGGGAAAAAGTCTCTCTGATATTTGATGTACTCTAATTTCCTGAACAATATGTCCTTTCTCTCATGTGTCTCCTTTGGAAGGTCTTCCTGAGGTTTCCTGTGGTATTGTAATTCTTGTGGATTTTGCAAAGGGGTTTTGTGATGTTTGAGACTTGAGACAGAGTAAGAAAATGTTAACCTCTTACTTCCCTCAGAAAAGGAAGGAACAACTTAGATGATGATACCAATCATAAAAATGATAATAAGTTGGAATTTTTAAATTCATGTACAACCCAGGGTTCAAGTATTTGTTTCTATTTTGGAAAGTTTACTTAGCAGTAATACATTGCATTGTAGGGGAAGAATAATTGAGTTGGGAAAAACCAAGTAGGAGAATGCTCCCATAGCCCAGGTGACAAATGGCAGTGACTGAATCAATATGATGGTTAAAGGAATAGCAGAAAAATTTGACTGAATTTGAGAAATATGAAAAAGATGATCTGGCTGAAATTTTACAATGGCTTGTGTTAAAGGGGCATGATGGAGAGGAAGTTGTTAAAGTAATACCTACATTTCTAACCTCAGAATTAGGATTGTGGACAAAGTACTTCACCTCATTAAGCCTCAGCTTTTTCATGTTTGGAGGAGAAAAGCACATCTGGTGAGCATATTAGATCATTCCAGTGAAAGGATGCAGAAGCACCAAGGTCAGAGGCAGAAGTAGGTAGTGAAAAGAAAAGATTATTATTTAAGAGCCATTAACAAATTATTATTTTACCATAGACTTGTAAGATGTATAAGAAGCCTTCACAAAACATGGGGCACCTGGGTAGCTCAGTCAGCTAAGCATCTGACTCTTGATTTTAGCTCAGGTCATGATCTCAGGGTTGTGAGATCAAGCCCCACATCCAGCTCCATGCTTAACCAGGAGTCTGCATGAGAATCTCTCTCCCTCTCCCTTTGCCCCCCCCACCATGCTTGTGCATGTGCTCTCTCTCTCTTTCTCTCTCTCTCTCTTTCACTCTCAAATAAATAAATAAATCTTAAAGAAAAGTCTTCATAAAACAGGTGACAATCTGAAAAGAATGCACAGGGACAGGAAAGTATATGACCAACTCTGATTCTCTTCTAGAATCTAAATAGCCAGAACATTAATAGAAGTCATTTTAACTTGTAACTCTTTCCTGAGAGAAGTAGGCAAATGATAACTGAATATACCTCTCAGAAGAAGCAAGAATTTGAGAAACTTTCTGCCTTATTCAACATGAGACCATACTTGTCAACAAGAGGGCAAGGGGGTCTCAAAATCGGTATGCTCCTAGAAAGAACTCCCTGTCCCCCAGTACTGGCAATCCGGTCATCATGACCTGTATGCAGAGGATCAGATCTCTCCTGCTGCCCTCTGTGTCTTCAGGCTGGAACACAAAAGAGCCAGAGCTGGGGGATGACAGTAGAAGGATATTTGTTGAAGATGGCAAAGACTTCATTGGCCTAGGTCTCTAAACACATCTATAGGGAATAACAGGTACGCTTAACTGCTCACCCACCCACTTCAATTACTTGTAAAAGAAATAAACCTTTCCTAGGTTAAATTACTGAAATGTTAAGGTGTATTTCACCAGCTGGTTTTATTTTAATGCCGTATACATTTTACTAATTCACTTATTGTTCTGTCTGCCCCACCCACCTGGAGCCCTGAAGAGATAAGATCCTTGATGTCATCACTGAAAAATGGGAGCAAAGCCAGGAAATCACCTGCTTCCAGACATCTTGCTACCTGAGAAGAATATACTCATGTTTGAGCTACTCTTACTCACATTCTTCCTTTACTTGGAGCCAAGAGCATTCCCAGATGATATACCATTAGTGAAGGTAGCTGAGAAAAAATCAATCTCTAATGTGGAGTTCTGTATGATAGTTCTTGGTCATGTCAAGGAGAATTTAGCTCATTTTGTGTGAGTTAAGCAAGTATCAGGTTTATTCAAATGGGAAGAACAATGTCAATAGCTTTGATGCTTTCAGGGAAATTTAAGTTTTTTTTTTTTTTTTTTTTTTAATTTATTTGTTAGAGAGAGAGCGAGCACAGGCAGACAGAGTGGCAGGCAGAGGCAGAGGGAGAAGCAGGCTCCCTGCCAAGCAAGGAGCCTGATGTGGGACTCGATCCCAGGACGCTAGGATCATGACCTGGGCCGAAGGCAACTGCTTAACCAACAGAGCCACCCAGGCGTCTCAAGTGGTTTTTTTTTTTTTTTTTTTTAATCAAAATGCCTGCTATGTTTGTATCCAATAAACTTAAGGTACTTAGATATCTAAATTTAAAAAAAAAGTTAAAACTGGCATTTTCTGTAACTTAGTTCATTATAAGAAATATTCTGCCATTTCTTTGAGTGTGATGGAAATTTTGTTTACACAGTCTTTCTCTTTCTGCAATAACTGAAATGTTGACCAAACACAGTAAGTTGTGTGCTTGATGTATCTAATGTCAACAGTACGTTTAGCCTCATTCCTTTGTCAGAAATTAGATAAATTAAGACTGTCACAGAAATTTAAATGTCTTAAATGTATATTCAGAAAGTTACTTTTTAAACATTTTTAAAGTTATTTTTTAAACCCAGCGTCAGCTTACTGAGATGTTACTAGCTTCTTTCTTTAGGGGAAAAGCTAAACAAAACAAAACAAGAGGGAAAAGCTAGTTAGTTTATTTCTCTCATTTGGATTCAGTTAAATGAAAAACAGTGATATTATTCCATGCTAAGCAAGTGAAACTGGAAAGATTATGTAGAATAATCTATGCAGAATTTAAAAGAGCCTGGAAAAATTTTCATGTTTTTTCACTGCTGAAAATGGTCATTTAAGCTAACAAAAACTTTTAAAAAATTAATACCGCACTTCTGAATCAATGTATGGTTGTAGTAATGCTTTTGTTGAGGACATAAGATTAATTTATGATAGAAATGCTTTATTAATTACCTCACCTGTTTATGACCATTTATTCAATGAATTAACTGACACTATCAAGCGCTCAGTATATGGACATTCTAAATAACAACCCTTCTCTGAAGAGAAAGTTCAGGGTTGCAGGAAGTATAATGGTTTTACAGTCAGGCGTTCCTGAGTCTGAAGTCCAGCTTGGCTTTTCAACTTTTTTTTCTCTTCTGTGGCCTCAGGACTTGTAAAGAAGTCATCAAAAGTCCAGTTTTCATCTTGTGTTAGTGGACCTTATAGATTTGGTGCAAAAATAAGTTGAGATAGCATACACAGAGTACCCAGCTCAGTTTCCAGATCAGAAGAGACTCTGTGGACATGTGTTCTGTTCTTAAAGAGTTGGCAGTTTATCACATGGGTGACAAGACAGCCTACCACCCACAAGGGAGGTCTAGATACAACATGGAACGGGGTATACTGGAAAAGCAAGCATGGAAAAGATGTCCTGTGAACTCAGTTGAAAAAGGGGTTTTATTTGAGCATGAAGAGATGTGTGGATGTGTCTTCTGTTGCCTCTTTAGGAAGGAATATCTTTTTGCTTCTCACGCAGTGGCAAAGTGATACATCCTTTTCAGTATTAACCGCACATCAGCTTCATTAATGTACTAGATGATTTGCGTTCTTCCTTATTATCCCTCATTATTTGCTGTCTTGCCCAATTTAACTTCATCCATCTGAAAGCTGGAAAATTGTGTTTAGATTCTTTTTCATTGTTGTTTGGGTTAAGCAGGCTTGAAAGTATTGAATCCTTAATGACCTATCTTCATTATGTGAGGAAATTACATAATGCAGTGTATCAGCTTGGCATTTAACCTTAAATTTTAACTCCATTATTTAGTCATTAACCTCGTGTTTTATATGACCCTCATTCTTAGGACAATCAGTAGAGGCTCACTCCTGCATTATTGGGGGATACATTAAATCAAATTCAACAAAACTTCCCAACTACCTAGCAGGGTAGGCTCATGTGCTTTGTATATTCATCTTTGTATCCTCAAGCCCTACCATGGTACTAGTACAGATTAGGCACCCACTAAAGAGTTTCTCAAGAAATTCTCTCAAGAATTTCTAAAAACGATTATGAAGGTGTCTTAGTTTGTTTGGGCTGCTATAACAAAAATACTACACCCGGGTGGCTTGTAAACAACAAACATTCATTTCTAATAGTTTTGGAGATGGGGAAGTCCAGGATCATGGTGCTGGCAGTTTCAGTGTTTGGTAATAGCCTGCTTCCTCAGAGACAACAGTCTTCTTGTTAGGTCCTCAGGTGACAGAAAGGTCTAGGGAGATCTGGGGGATCTCTTTTATAAAAGCATGGATCCCACTTATGAGGGATTCACTCTCATTACCTGAGCATCTCCCAAAGGTTCTCTGTTCTATATCATCATAGTGGGCTTTAGATATCAACATGTGAATTTGGAGGGGGAAACAAATTCAGTCTGCAGCAGTAGGCTAATTATAACAGAATAATTCCACATGACTGGCTACATGTAAACGGACACAATGTAGTACAGGAATTAGATGGTTGAAAGGGTAGATGACAATTGGTTGGTAAAGGAGAGCCAGAGGACCAGGCAAGAGGCAATACTGAACGGTGTCAACGTGTGACTAAGGAAAAAAATTCTTTGAAGTCCACATGTACGATTCAGTTACATCACTGTGTTGTCCTTGAGAGAGAGGACTGTGTCTATCTTGTCTGTAACCTTCCCACATTATGCAGGCATAAATAATCCCCGGCATATGATAAATAGTAAATACTGTATAGTTTGTACATAACGTAGACTGGATTGATTGCTAAGATTGATCAGCAATTATGGGGAAAAAAATGAGCCTACCTAGTAAAATTCATTTGTTGTTTTCATCTGTTGTGGGTTTTACAGTTAAAGAGAAATTACACAGAGAGAAATTATATTTTGCCGGTATTACTTTGTACTCCAATGGAACTTATCCCAGACTTTCCATGTAAATTAAGAAAACCTTCACAAGAATAAGGTAAGGTGTTTGGAGTTAGAAAATCTAATTTTATATCCAGAACCATCACTCTACCTATGTAAGTTGGGGGTAGGATATTTGCCCTCACTTAGCCTCCATTTTAGTATTACTAAAATAATAGTTATAATCTCTACCTCAGTGGGTGTTTTCAAATTAAATCAGATTAAGTTTCATAAAGTACTTAGCAAATTTTAGAGTCTCTGTACTTGAAAAATTTACCTTCTCTCGTATCAGTTAAAATGCCTTGGCTTCCAAGTAATTGACATTTCTAATTCAAGTTAACTTAAAGAATTAAGAAATTCCTTGGTACATATAATAAAGAGCCCAGGGAAACATATTTCAACTTGGATCATGCAGGAAACCAAATTCTTTCTACACTGACTTCCTTAACGAGTTGGTTTTATGTGCTATCAGGTCAGCTCTGCGAACCCTCATGGTCCGGTACAGCTGCATCAGTTGCAGACATCACATGGCGACACTGTAATGGTCAAAGACATAAAGTGACTACCTTTCCCAGTGCCTCAGTCTTTAATAAATAAACCTAGTGGCTGTGTTTTCTGTCTTTTTGAACAGAAATGAGATATATTCATGACTCTAAGTTATTTCCTAGTGAGAAGATAGGGTTATTTTTACTAGTATGGGCAATTCTTTTGGGAGAGAGTGGATTTTGAGGAAACAAAAAACATCACTACCATAAAGTATGATTTTCTAGTTTGGATATTTGGTAGCCACTCTTGAAAATTTTTTTTAAGTAGTCCAAAAAGAGGAAGATTTTCTAATGAAATGTTTTTTAATGTCCTATAAAGCCTATTGAAGTATTTGTATCTATCTAACAAAAATAGTCAATTCTACTCATTCAGTAGGGAAGAACTGTCTTGGCTTTGTCAAGTTTAAGTAAGCACTCAAAGATAAAAACATCAAATTCAATCTTGTAAACAATTCTAAATAAATTAGAGCAGATGAACTACCTCTTTCTTTTTTTTTTTTTCAAATTTATCTTACAAAAAATCCACTGACTCTTGAGTAGCATGTATTTTTCATATGTTCTCTACCAAGCATATATTTGATTTTTATGAAGTAGTATTCTGTTCCATGAAACTACATTTAACCAGAGATGAAATATGCATTTGAATTGCCCCCAAAGAGACATGACATCATTTAATGTTCAGATATGAATTTATTAATTTCTAGCAGTGTCTCAGAAGCAATGACTTGCATACCAGCCATTAACTCATGTTGTATGTTCCCTTTACGCTTTTTATAAAGTTTTAATGCTATAAGAAAACCCCACCACAGGACAACGCCCAGGAAATCACAATTTAGTAGATATATTATTATCTTAAAATATTATGTACAATAAATATATGAAGTTCTATGAATAATTTGACCTTTTATGAAAAAAACGAATACAATAAGCGAGAATGCTTCCCCTTAGATCTTAACATATTGGCCTATTTTTCCCAGATGTTTTTATTTTAGTGATTTTTTTTATTCCACATAAATGACAATATTTTTCTCCAAGTGTAAAAGGAATGATTGTTTGTGGAAAAAATAGGTTGTGAAATATTACATTTGGCATTTCTGTTCAGTGCCACGATTTAGTGATGTGGTTGGATAGTTACAAATTATGAATGTGCTCATTCCATTGGATGACTATAAGGTTTTCCTTTTACGGGTGAAATTCCCCCATTTCCAACTTTATCTTTAGGGGGTTTTATTTTCCATGCAATGTGCCTTTCTTTGTAAATCACACAACTCACTCAAAACTGCTAATGATTTACATAACCCCCAGATGTTTAAAAACATGTAAGAAAAAATAAAGTAGCAAAACCAAACAATTAAACTACTAGCATTGTGACTATGACACTCACTAGAAGACTCATACATGGTGAATAGCATATGTTTGGGGTTGTAAATTAATATTACAGCTCTTTATTACACAGGATATGCCATGACATTTTGAAATCACAGAACAAATGCTGATTTTGAGATACCCAGATTGAATTGCAGTTAAAATAGTATGTGTCATTATAGGACAAATAAATCTCAAAAATAATGCTATAGTGTGCATGAAGACTATCAACCACCCATCATGTGTTCATATTATCACATCAAAACAATCAAGAGAATAATAATTGTCTGGAATTTTACATTTGTTTGTGAATCTGGCAACTAAGACAGACTTTTCAATATTATGTTTATTCAACTCAAGTATGGGATTATAGAGATCTATAATTTGCTTGTTGTAGAGAACGCAGAGATGACTGATTTTATAGGTGGAGATAGAGAATGGTGGTAAATCAGGGGTCACAAGTGAAGGCTAATTAATATTTCAACAAGAAACCTCATAGGATGATACTGTCTTGGCATATTCAAACATTCATGTTGGCCTTGTGACATTCACAAATATTGGAATCCCTGTAATTAAACACATAAGAGAAAGAACCCTATAAACCAACCACCAGTAAATTCATTTCAAAAAAGGCATTCTTTCCAAATGACCAGAGTTAGTCTTTCCCATCCAGAAAATTCTCATCCCAGTTTATAGCTCCTGGAAAACTGGATGGCTATTTGAAATGTTGCTTGGAAAGCATGGAAACAAGGTGAAGGCAAAAACTGGGTTTCCCTGGATGAGTAGGTACCACCCTAAGGCAGCAGGAAAATATCTCTTTTTTGGACGTTCTGGGGCTGGATGCACTTGTTCACTGGGTGGTTGTTTGGAATTTATTTCTCTAGCTCTTGCAGGCAACCCTACCTTTTAATGCAGTCTTTCTCCAATACAAATTATTAATTTACCACTTCCGAATTTAAATCACGGTCCAGTTATGCCACTCAGGTTATTTCTATATCACTTTCAGCAGTGTTTTGGATGTTCCTGACACTTTTAATGTGCACAATTGCTACCACATTTGCCTGATAATATTCAAACTCCCAGAGAATCCTTTTTTTTGTTGTTTACTTACTTATTTACTTATTTATTATGAGGTACCTCTCCCAAATCATCACACTTCTTATCCTCTGTAAAACACCCATTTACTCTTTTTTTTTTTCTTATTGTGTTTCTCCTTGTTCTGTATCTATTTCCTAATAATAATGCTGCTGATGATAATTAAGATCTACTGCCTAATTACTAGTAACTCGAATGTCACAACAAGTCTGGTACCAATGGAGCCTGGATCTCAAATCACGTTTGTATGGGCCAAAGGTCTATGAATTAGTTATTAAATAAACAGAAGTAAACAGGATTGCCATTAAATCTATAGTTACATATAAAAGTAATGGTAGTAAGTAGTAAATATGACAAAAATTAAAGGAATCTTTCTTTAATAAAAACAAGTAACTAAATAGCAAATAAATTCACAATGAAGGTGTCACTGGTTGCTTCTTTCAGCTTTCTGCCAAAATTCCCAAATGCAAAGTAACTTCAGGGAATAGTGTATAGGATTGATAAGGTCTAGAAAGAATGGGCACTATTGTCCCTACAAGAACAGTATGAATTGGACCTTTTTTGTCTATCAGTGATTTTTTCATCCATCACTTACTGAATCATTTTTTTTTTATTCCATATGAATTTTATTTCAGATTTCTTATTCTTTTTGAGCCTCCAGATCTCTACCCTTCTCCTTTCCTCTTTAATGATAATCTTGCCCCTTTTCATTGTCCATACAAGTACAAATAAATGGTAAGAGGCCACCTAACTGCCCATATTGCATCTAGAAATTCTAGCAAATGAATTTTATCTGAAAGTTCTAAAATGATTTTAAGTAATCTCATTGAATCAAAGAAAGTACACTCTTTATAAATTATAAGAAAGAGAAATAGTTTAGAATACTGAGAATAGACAAAATTATTTTTTTCCACAAAATAGGATTAAGATATATTGCAAAAAAGATGAGAAATTTATTACTAAATCTAGATAAAAATGATAATAGACTTATAGATTTTAGTTTATATGTAAGTTTCATAGGTAGTTTTATTTTATACATACATATTTACATTTTAAGTTTTAAAATGTTTTAAAAATTTAAAATATGTATAAACATAAAATATACCAACTTTGAAAAATACAATAATAAAGTACAGAGCAAAAATTAAATAAATATAAAGGAAAACAAAAACAAATATAAAAGCCCCACCTAAGTGTGTAAAATTTGTTCAGAATTGTTTATCCATTGCTCTCCTTGCTGTTGTTAACTTTCAGAGTAGACTTTTAGGACCAGTGACTTTGGATTTCTGTATGTGATTTGTTTTGGTCAAAGAAATATGAGCAGCTTGGGTGTGATGCTCAAGAAGAGGCTTTAGAAGCTGTACAAATTTCTGCCAGGCTTTTTATGTTCTTATAAATGTTGGGGTACATTATTGGAATCATGTTGCCCTCTTGTGCTGTTGTCTTCCACCAAAGGAAAACCCAGAAAGAAAGAGCTTTTTCAGAGGACACCCAGACCTGATTTTCAGACTGAAGCCAAGCTCGAGAGAGACCTTCTTAGAGCTGCAGGACTATGGAGTCTGAGGATGCTTTAAGGTATAGCATTCAACCTTTATATAGTGTGAGTGAGAAATATGTCTTTAAGTTATTGAAATTTTGTGTTTGTTTTTATTGAACATATGCTAGGAAATGCTGACTAAGACATGTAATATCTTATCCCTCTGCCCTTTCACCAAGTGGGATGGGTAAAGAAGAATCATTAACAAATATTTTAAGGTATTTTTATACAAAAATGTATTATTTATATGTTTTATGTATGGTATCGGGTGATATCTTAAAATACAACTTTCCAGCCTCATATTTTAATTTAACATTGTTCATGATAGGACAATTTCATAAGGCCCATTATATGGGTTCACAATATTTCATCATATTAAGACCCAAATTCATTTAATCATTTCCACATTGTTAGACAATTAGGTTGTTTCCAATGTTAAATGACATCAGAATGAACACGTTTGATCTTAAACTTGTGTTTCTATTACAGAAAATAAGGATAGGAGAAACTCTTGGAATGGAATTAATTTGTCAAAACAAGTACATATTTTAAGTTTGCTGATGCACATTGTTTTTGTTATCCAGAAAGTTTGGGCCAATTTACCCTTCCATCACCAATACATGAAATTTCAATTTTCTTGTACTCTCATTACTATTAGGAACTGAAACTTCTAAACATTTCCTAATTGTATAGGTAGAAATGGCATCTTATTTGAATTCACATTAGAATTTAATTTTAAAATATTGAATTATAACAATAAAAGAGAAAAGACTGCTCATCAGGAGTCAGCCTGCGATTATAGTAAGTTATGTGACATTAATTTATGCCACACTGACATTGTTTACTTCGGAGGACAGCATTATAGAAATGGTGTGCAAAGGATTTCTGGAGACATAATACATTGGCATTTCAAAAATCATTTTACAAAGGCTCTTTGTGAATAAAATTGGAAAGACATATACTTAAGGGTATTAGAAATAGGTGAGTTTGTGATAGATTAAAATAATGATTCAGATGTGGTCTTGCCAATAATTGGGGAAATTTTGAAAATCTATTTTGAGTTGTCACAATGATTTAAAGTTGTTGTAGGCATTTAGTAGGTGAGGGGGCAGGGATGGAACATTTCTTGTACTTTATAACATGGTCCTTTACAAAAGAGGATTGCCGCAAGGCTAAGGACAATAGACGATAGCATATAGATATTAGAACGATAGTAACCTAGATAATCTCAACAAGATCTATGATAAATCGTTTTCCTTGGCTCCTGTCTCTCTTCCTCATCATTTCTCTGCCTTCCTTCCTTCCTTTCTTCCTTTCTTTCTTTCCTCTCACTTTAAATACACACACACACACACACACACACACACAAATACTAAATGTTTCTTAATGAACTAATTTAATGACTTGAATGGGGTTAACATTGCCATGCAGCTCAAATTCATGAATATCAAATTCAAGAATAAGAAGGAAAAAAAAACCAATGTCCTGGCTAAAAAACCAAATTCCAAAATATTATAACAGACCAACCACTAGAAATATTTTTAACAGAAAAAATACTTAAATAGAAATAGTAACTTAAAATTCAATCAAAAGTGTTTTGTGACCAAGAGTCATTGAGAGCCTATTAACTTCTAGGAAATCAGGAGGTGTAGAAATTGACCGTAGGCTCCGCCAATGATTTGAGAAGGCTCACTTGGAATCTTTTGAAAACCTATTCATTGTCCTCTGTCCACATTTCTACCAGCTTCTGCAATGGGAGAACAATAATGGCTTCTCCTCCTCCATGTTCCAAATCTCATGTTAAGTTCTCTTACAGTCAGACTCTAAGCTATAATCCAACTAGCCAGGAAGTCAGGGAAATGTGGTTTTCAGGTGTCAATCCCTTCTGATGCGATGAGAATATAGAGGGGGAGGCAGTGATACTGAGATGTCAGTAGTCAATCTGGCACATTAGGCAGGATTTCCAAATTCCGTATATTTTCACTTTTCTTTTTGCTCCTTGAAGCACAGTATAACTACACCATCTGTTCCAATTTATTTTTCTCCCTTAATTACATTCGTGCTTCAGGAGAAAGACTATAAAAGATATGTTCAAGATAGAATGCAGTTTCAGAGATACAGCTATGTTGAAGGTATAGCTAGAATGTGGAAGCCACTGTAGGATCTAGCTCCTGAAATTCATAATTTCAGCAACACTAACCATAAGAGGGCCTGTGTAGAACACTGGGATGCCAGGTGGCCAGAAGAGGGACAATGCCAAAAATACAAGCATAGACAGCATTTGAGACCAAGAGCAAGAATGGATTAGCTGGCATTGGACAGAAGTCGGAGAGATTCATGGAGAGCATGTAAAGTGAGAATTACAAAAAGTGAGGAACAGAAGGCTCAAGTTTATTTGGTATGGACAAGAGGAGAGGACTTTCAAGGTAAAGGGAAGTGATCAGGAAAATGAAGGAGGCACACAAGAACTTTTGTTGGATGTAAGAGAGTACAACCATAGCTGTCCTTTTTCCTAAGTCACCACTACTCAGCCATTCCATGATTATCAGAGTGTGGTGTTAAGTCCTATAAGAATGTCCCTTTCATTTTACATTATTTTAATGTTTCTTGAAAATTCATTCTTTAGCCCATTTCCCATTGACATATTGCATTCCTTTCCCTAGAACTCCAAATTCTGCTCTTCAACATTCAGTATGTACTAAGTGGCATTTGTCATGAATACAAAGTAATCTCCATATTGCATTCCCTAATGACTCCATGGGCCATAATATAGTTCACAGTTATAAGGATGGAAGAAGGAGTCAATGTGTTCACAAATTTTGATTCCTTATGTTTTAAACCGATGGTTGGCAATGCTTTTTTGTCAAGGGCCAGAAAGTAAATATTTTAGGTTTATGGGGCCATACATTATCTTGCAATGACTCAATTTTGCTTTTGCAGTGTAAAAACAGCCAATGACAATGAATAAATGAATGGATGTGGATGTGTTCCAAGCAAACATTTTTTTTTAATTTTTAATTTTTTTTCAAATTTTATTTTATTTTGTTCTTTTTTCAGTGTTCCAAAATTCATTGTTTATACACCACACTCAGTGCTCCATGCAATACGTGCCCTTGACAATACCCACCGCCAGGCTCATCCGAACCCCACCCCTCCCTCCAAAGCCCTCAGTTTGTTTCTCAAAGTCCACAGTCTCTCATGGTTTGTCTCACTCTCCAATTTCCCCCAACTCACTTCTCTCCATCTCCCAATGTAGCTCTGTGTTATTCTTTATGCTCTGCAAGAAAGTGAAACCATATGATAATTGACTCTCTCTGCTTGACTTATTTCACTCAGCATAATCTCTTCCAGTCCCGTCCATGTTGATACAAAAGTTGGGTATTCATCCTTTCTGATGGAGGCATAATACTCCATTGTATATACGGACCATATCTCCTTTATCCATTCATTTGTTGAAGGTCAAGCAAATGTTTTTAATTGAAAGTAAAATCCAAATATCATATAATGTTCATTTACTACAAAATATTATTCTACTTTTGATTTTTTCCCTAACCATTTAGAAAAGTAAGAAATCATTCTTAGCTCTCTGGCCTACAAAGCCAAGGTGCATGTTGGATTTGGCCAAAGAGCCAGAGTTTGCCAACACCTTTTTTAGATCTATACTCTCCAAGAATATCCACTTGCCACATGTAGTTATCAGTCACTTGAAATGTAGCTAGTATGACTGAAGAACTAGACTACTTATATATTTATTTTTAAATTTTCCTATTTTATTATTTAAATTCAATTAGCCAACATAAAGTATATCATTAGTTTTTTATATAATGTTCAGTGACTCCTTAGTCGCATATAACACCCAGTGCTCACCACATCATGTGCCCTCTTTAATGCCCATCATCCAGTTGCCCCATCCCCCTACCCACCTCCCTGTTATTTATTTTACTTTAAATTTCCAAAAAGGAAGTTGTTCATTTGGTTATTATAAAATCTGGTGCATTTGGAAGAACCTAGGTGTGTAAACTTGCTTTTCTAACTGCAAATTTTATGATATATAAATAGCAATAAATATCTCTGATTAAAATTTAACATCTGAATTCAAATGTGTTGAAAGTATATAAAATACATGCCAGATTTTGAAGACTTGGTATGGAAAAGAATGTAAAATGTCATTAATAATTTTATATTGAATACATGTTGAAATGATAAAATTTTGAATATATTGCCCTAATTCAATTGCTTTAATTGAATAAATTTGTCTAAATAAAATATATTATTAAACGTGCTTTTATCTGTTTCTTTTTACTTTATAATGTGGCTACTAGAAAATTTAAAATTACATATGTGGCTCACGTTTTATTTCTATTGGACTGAGCTGCTCTAGACATACAGCTAGGTTACATTTCCTGGCGTCTCTTGCAATTTGGTGGGACTATATGACTGAGTTCAGGTTGAAGGAATGTGGGCAGTAGTGAAATAAGATACTTCTAAGTTTAGTCCATCAGTATTCCCATGCTTTCTCTTTCAACCCCTGCCCAATGAATACAGAAAACTCAGTAGAAAAGTAGGAGGCATTAGAGTACATTACACAGAAAAATGAAGGGAGCTTGAGTCCTGAGAGACAGCATAAGGACCAGCTGGCCTGGAGAATGACCTGACATGATATCCCTACTCTGAGCTATATCGTAAGCAAGAGACAAACTTTTATTGTACTAAGCCACTGAACTTAGTATATTGTTATTTACTGTAGATATTCACCTTAAGGAATTCAAAAAGCCTAAAAAATATCCCATGGAGCCAGCACAGAGTACAAAGAATACATTTACCCTTCTACTTCAAACAATTAGAAAATGGGCACAGTTTATGACAACCATTTTTAGATTTAGAAAACTGGAATAATGGGACCATGACCTTTGAAAAGGGAAACAAACAAATTAAGCCCTATTTTTGAGGGAGAGAGAGAACTCCAAAAGCTTACAGAGGGGACTTCTCTACCAGCTGACTGACACCTATCAGTAAATGTGTGAAAGAAACTTCATGAGACCTGTGAAAGAGCAATCTAAAAGAAATAGGCAGAGGCATGTGGTGGCTCAGTCAGATAAACGTCTGCCCTCAGCTCAGTTCATGATCTCAGGTCCTGGGATCAAACCCCACGTTGGGGTTCCTGCTCAGGGAGGATCCTGCTTCTGCCTCTCCTGCTTCCCCTTCTTGTGAGTGCTCTCTCTCTCTGTCAAATAAATAATTTTAAAAAATTTATTTAAAAGTAGACAAATGAATTCTGGTGCCTGTGATGTGAGGTGAGAAAATTTGTGTTTCCATCAATCCTAGAGGAAAGACAGTAATAAATGAAATATGTGGTAGAATTCTCAGAAGGGTATTGTCTTAGTCATGAGGATGCTCTGGACCCAATTTGAAAACCTTGAAATAATCAAACTAATCCTAAGAAACTTAACAGTGTGCAAAGATAAAATGAAATATTATTTAAAAGAATGCAGACATATCCAACAACCAAAAATATAAGAGTTGTAGCTCCAGCATTCAGTAAAAATTGCCAGATGTACAAAGTAGTCAGAAAATATGATCCATGAGCAGGAAAAAAAAATACTGAATGGAAGCAAACCCATAAATGAAATAAGTAATGGGACTCGAAGATAAAGATATTATGAGAACTATTATTAAAACACTGTGTATGTTGAATAAGGTAAAGGAAGACACTACCATAAGGATAGAACTAGAAGATATAAAAAATCCAGCCAGAAAATATAGAGATGAAAAATAAAATATCAGAAATGAAAAATATCCTAGTTGTGATTTGCCACAAATTAGAACAGGAAAATATCAGTTAACTTAATTTGAAGATATAGCAATAGAAATTCAAAATAATGCATATGAGGAAAAAAAAAAAGTTAAACCTGAGTTTCAGTAAGCTCTGGGACAATAACAAGAAAATTTGAAGTTTAAGGAGTGGAAAAATGGCATGCAGAATAAATATTTTTTATTATTTTATTTTATTTTATTTGTGTATTTATTTGAGAGAGAGAGAGAGAGAGTGCACAAGCAGAGGGAGGGGAAGCAGACTCTCTACTGAGCAGAGATCCAAACTCTGGGTTCCAATTTTAGAACTCTGGGATCATGACCTGAGCTGAAGATAGACACTTAATTAACTAAGCCCACCCAGGCCCGCTGGAGTAAATTTTTTTTTTTTAATATTTTATTTATTTCCTTGAGAGAGAGGAGAAGAGAGAGAGAGATCACAGAGGGAGAGGGAGAAGCAGATTCCTAGCTGAGCAGGGATCCTGACGCAGGGCTTGATACCAGGACTTTGAGATCATGTTCTGAGCTGAAAGCAGATGCTAAACTGACTGGACCATCCAGGAACCTGTAGAATAAATATTTTTTTAAATGCCAACCCACATCATAAACACATTACTGAAAGTAAGAGTTATAGAGAAATTCTTAAAATTACGCAGAGGGAAAGGGGACAGTATGCACATAGGATTAAATATAAGAATTATGGAAACTGTTAAAGAATAGAACATGTATACAGACAATCTGATAGTGGAGTAGGCAGTGCAGTCATAAAAATGTAAAATAGAGTAATGCAAAAGAAGTCAGGAAAGAATTAAAAAGTAAGAATAGAAGGAACAAATAGAAAATGACAGCAAAATGGAAGGCTTAAAATGAACCATATAAACATTTTAATGCAAATGGTATAACATTGTAAGTAGAAGTGAGATATTCTCAGATTGAATAAAAAGCCAGACCAATATACTGCTTATAAGAGACTCATTTTAAATATAAAAACATGCATAGCTTAAAAGCAAAAGTACAAACAAAATACAAACAACAACACTAAGAACATATGACTGACTGATGTGGCTATACACTCTATTATTAAGAATCAAATTAAGTTTCAGAACAAGGAATATTGCCAGGGATAAACAGGAAACATTTATAATAGTAATTGGGTCATTTTAGTAAGTGGATATAACAACTCTAAATGTGTTTGCCTCAAATGATGTGACAGAACTTGAATGGAAAAAAGAAATAGATGAAATCCACATTTATAGTACTTGACAAAGAAATACGTAGAAAATCAGTAAAAATATCATAAACTTGAACAAAACAATTAAATAACTTGACCTAGTAAATATTTATAATATACTCCACTCAACAACAACACAATAGCTATTCTTCTGAAGTATGCATGAAACATTCAACTAGATAGATTCCATTTTGGTCCATAAAACAATTCTGAATACAGTTAAAAGAATTAATCATGGTGAGTATGTTTTTTGCCCACAGTGGAATCATGAGATCAATAGCATAAATATATATAGAAAATTCCAAAATACTTGGAATTTAACAGTTATTGTTCATAAATCAGAAAAGATATCTCAAAGGAAATTAGATTGCAGAGGTGGTAAATCTCTTCCTAGTTTCAGGGATGAGCATGCAACCTGACCCTAAACTAATCTGATCACACAATCTTTCTGGCCTCAGTCACTGATTCAGAGAATACAGGAAAGAAGTTTATCCAGAGACCATGATGGTTACTTTGCCAGAGTGAGTAGTTACATATAGAAGCGCTTCTTCACTTTGGCAGAAAATAGGACCCAGGCTTCCTGTTGCTGCTGCCCTCATGTTATCTTAAGAAAAATACTGCCTTGAATGTAGAGACTCTCTCAGGAAATGAAGGCCAAGAAATACAAATTGAATTAGCCCTGACGATATTGTTTGAGTTTCTCAGTTCAGCAGAATCTGAACCCAGAACTTGTTTTGATCTTTGCAGTTACAAGAGTCAACAAAATTCCCTCTAAGCCAGCATGTGCTGGGTTTTTCAGCTTTGTATCAGAAAAGGTCTGAGTCCTGTGTGCATCAAACCATTTCTTTGTGTCTTTCCTTCTTTGCAAATATAGAAATAACTTTATTCCCTGGTACTGATTTTGAAAAACATATAGGACAATAGTATTTTTAAAATGAAAATGGATCAATATTCAACTTATTTTCCCTGACTTGCATGTGATCTGCAATCTTCTAGTTAGATACACAGAGGGACTGGCAGCCAGTAGATGATAATTTATTCATCTTAGGGCAGACTTTTGTGATTCAAAACTAAATATCTCTGGAAACTGAGCCCTGTTGCAAAGGCAGTTATCATTTGTTTTTTATTAGTTACATTTTCCCCTCAAATTATCTATGTGAAAGAATCATAGTCATGTCCCCAATGGGTGGCCCCTAGTTTTACTTTTTAATGATTTTATGAGTTTAAATATAATTCCTTTGCTAACTACAGGATATTTTCTTTAATCTGTTTGATTAAGCAAGCCAAGAATTGGAAAGATAATGTTTCCTAACTTCCTTTCTGATGAATAATGAATGTCACTAAGGAATTAGATAGTAGGAGGTAGTTGCCTTGGCCATCTGCTGCATATGGGTACAGAAGAAAGATATTAAACTTTAAATTAGGTATTGCTTCACAGAACCTAAAAGATGAAAGGAAATACACACTCAACTGGAAGATAATAATCAATTTCTATCAGACAATTTGCTTCTTTGGAAGTACAAAAAAACCATAATTATCTCTTTTACTCCCTGGTCAACATATTTTGTATTTAGTTGAATACAGGAAATCAGTAATCAGCACATCCCTTTTTCAGTTTAATGTATGTTCAAATTTCTACAAATAAAAGTGCTATTTTTAAAATATACAACTGTTGAACATCTAAGAAAAAAGAAAAAATACTTTTTCCACATATATGATATGCTAAAGAAACAGAATCTCATTTCCATGGCAACTACATCATAGGTTAAAGGAGAGAAATAGAACATTCTTTGGTAAGTACACTTACTTTAAAAATTATTCACCAAGTTATGATCATCAGTGTAACAGTTAATTGTAATGAAGGAAGGACCTCTCCATTGCTTCATTTCCCTATATAAGTATTCACAAGAAAAACAGTGTCTATTTATATATCTGCAAATGTCTGCTATTTTGATATGATATCCGTTTAAGCAAGATTTAGGGAAATAGATTTTTAGGTGAAGAGTGTAAATACTGGAAAAGATGCTATGGAAATAATTTAGTGTAGTCGTTAATAGCGTAACTACCAAGTCAAGCAAAGAGATTAGATTAAAATTGTATATATGACACTTGGACATGTTGCCTAATTTTTTTTAGCTCAATTTATTCATCAATAAATTGAGTAAATGTTATTCATTTCATCTAATATACTAAGTACATAAAATAGTGTAAAGACACATCAATAAATTTTAAGCGAAGGACTTGGAAAAGCAATTTAGAGGAAAAGGAATACATATTATAGCCATGTTAAAAACACTCAACTTCACTGGTGATTACATCAAAATGTATTTACTACCTTTCAGGAGCTAAATGAAAAAAAAATTGTAAAAGGTTTAGAATATCCAGTGTCAGTAGAGCAGAAGGGAAGGATAATTCTTTCACGGTATTGTTCAATGTACAATTGAGACAACATTTGGGGACAGTATTTAGGAAGCACCTGAAACATTTTAAGACGTGTCTACTCTTTCATGTATTTATTGTGTGATTAGGAATCAATCCTGCTGAGATACCAACAGGTTTATAGCCATTTATATGAAAGGATATATTTCGCTGCACTATTTTTGATAACAAAAAAAAATCTCATAAGCAGATTAAGGGACAATGACACTATGAAATATTATGTAGTCCAAAATAGTCTGTGTGTGTACAATGACATGGAAAGAGGTTTGTGAGATACTGTTTCATGAAAAAAAGAACAGGGGAGAAACAACATATGTACTATGATTTTCTGTTTATAATCATGGATATGTGTTTCAAGGAGTGTATTTAGGTTTTATATTAAAATGTTAGACCTACATTAATTAGGTCTTTTTTTATAAGCTACCCAGCAATATTTCTAGTGCAAGAGCTGTGTTAAATAGTTACTATTATTTCTGCAATTATTTATTTAATATTTTGAGTCAACTAGCATAAAGGGCTAATAAAAATAAGGTTTTCTAACCTAGAAATGAAAAGTTAGAATAAGAACAATTGCGCCCAAGTTATGGTGATCATGGGTATCTTTCCAGGAGTCTAAATTGCATGATTTTATGAAAGAGATTAAGCTCTTATCTTAAGACTGATTAAAATCAGTCTCTTAATCTGCTGCTGTAGACTAAATAATATACAAGTATTAAAATGCATCTTTCTTTTTCCTTTTTTATAAAAAAATAATGATTATTCAGGCTTTCATGATCTACCATGGTCTGAATTCTTGTCTTATTTTTTGTTTTGTTTTCTTTTGTTCAATGTGGATGGTTTTGTGAGTGTGATAGGAACATCAGATTATAGAA
>ML110969.1:13933-48978 GCA_003697995.1 Taxidea taxus jeffersonii | reverse complement strand
TCAAACTGACCTCTATGTACAAATAGAAGTTGAAATTGATTAAGTACTTTTTAATTCTGATTTTATTTGATCTCTTCCTTCTCACTTTGTGTTTAGTGACAAGAGCTGCACATATGCTAGACAATTCTGAGTGTCAAGAAAGTCAACATTCATATCTTTTCCACTTGCTTAAATATTTCTGCAAATAAATTCACTCCATCTGTTCTTCATGCTCACAGATAAGCTACAGTTTTCATAATGGAGTTTGAAAACATATCCTAGTAATGAAAGATTGGCCTGAACAAACTTTTAAGAGGAAATTAATATAAATTTAATGATCACTTTAGTGCTAATTACTATTGTATTACAGAACCTGCATTCATCTCAAGGGTAATGTTTTCCTCATATAAAAATATTTTATTCCTTAACTATCAACTAAATCTAATTCTTGACATACCTAATTTTTATCATGCCTTCTAAAGAAGCACACCTCATGTCACTTTTCTGCCTTAAGGAGAACAGATGCTATTATTAAAATGCAACTGTTTTCACCCATTACTACTCAATGCTTCATCAAGATTCACAGTGTCACACATTGTTGACCAGCCTTCTTCTGTAATTCAAAGTGGGAGACAAACTTGGATGTAATAATAGCAAAGGGGAGAAATTCACTGTTAGCTGATACACAGAATTTTCTACCCTCAGCATTAGCTATGCAATATAGTGGCTGAGATGGCGGAAGAGAGAGAAGTGAGAGCAATCAGCTGACTTTCATTCAGTGAGATGGAAGACCCTGTCAAAGACACCAACAACTAATCAGCTGCCGACACTGATTGATGCTTTTGCTTGCATTCAAATCTATCACAGTGACCAAGGAATGTCTACCGTTTACCCAGTGGATGGATAAACTAGAGCTAATATATGACTTCTAAGCAAATAGATCATTAATTCTTCCTAATAGGAGGGGGCTACAGTTTAAATCTTCTTCCAAACAGCAATATTTCCCTTAATGGGGGGCAAGTTATAGTCAACTAAGCAATAATGATATTTTTACAAATGACAAATTTGCTGTTAGATTTTATTTCAGCTTGCACTTTGCAATTGTCACTTGCTATTAAATCTATCAAGAATTTATTAACATGTTAATTAAAATGGCTGAAGAAGATAAAAATTGATAGACTGAAGGAGTTAGAGGATTGCTTTTTTACATTCTTTCCTGGAGTGAAAATTACATTTCTTCATCTGACTTTATGTTAATTTTTTTCTTTTTCATGAGATGATTTTTTTAAACTTGTAGTCATTGAGTTAATTGCATATTATTATTACTTGGCTTCTAATTAATTGCAGGGCATGTCATAAAATGGCTTCTTAATGTCTTATAAATTCAACATTTTTCACCAATCAGCATCAAAGAAAGATGGTTTGAAACATGAATTGTCAAGTGATAATTTGAGGCATAATTAAAAGATATACCATGGTTTCTATTAAAGTAAGTCAAATCTGACTAACTAGGACAAGTAGAAAGAGGTATGCTTTCAAAAGTTTCATGAGATAGCTAAGAGTATTTTGTTAATGGTGAGTGCTGGGAAGTGTTTAAACCTGACGATTCAGAGACTTGTACCCCTGGGGCCAATAATACATAATATGCTAATTTAAAAAAGGTAATTAAAAAAAAAAGTATTTTTAAGCATTAAATTTTTCAGGTATCAGGGTTAATAAAGTAATTTGTTCCAAAATACTTATTTAGGAATCTCTGCAGAAAGAATTTTTTAAGTGATAAAAGTGAAACTGAAGTGAATTTATATTATGTCAATGATAATAAATACAGCTTTTGAATTACTTTGGGTCATTCATCTGCAGTAAAGTAAGATATTACTTAATTTATAATATTCAAAATTCATGCAGGGTATTTTTACAAATAATTCATATAAAGTAACTCTAGAATATTTTATAATATGCCTCATACAGATAACTTAAAGTTTGTAAAATATCTAAATTTAAAAAATCAAGATGTCTATGAAATAGAAATAAAAATCAGTTTGTTTAGAAAATGCTCTTTCTGTGCAATGAGTTAAATTTCTTCTGCTTTACTACATCTTTGTATCCAAGCTATTAAAAAAATGGATAAAATAAAGTTACTTGAGTTTTCATGACATTATGTCATCCTGTTATCTAAATGATTATCACACAAAGTCAAAGAAATCATTAATTTGGTGTTAAAACTAGGGTATGAAATACCTAATCTTAAGAAAACAATCATCCACACTACTCAATGGCAAATATTTGAGCTTTATTAGAAGCCAACAACAGAGAGAGTTCTGCTAATATTAATGATATCTTTATATTTTAATGTACCATACCAAACAACTTTGGAATTATTGATTGCCATGATAATGAATATGGAAAACCAGATATTAATAAGCATCAAAGTTTTCACCAAAAAAGATAAAGGAGGAAAACAAATGTTTAAAAACTATATGTGGGAATGGATGGAAACCTATATGACCAGTAATCAAAATAAACAAACTCAAACTTATGGTAGCATGTATGCCTTATAAAGTACAGTGTGAAATATAACAGAGACCTGGTTATGCTGATAAAAGTCTCTATTGTAACTGAATATGTGAATGTGAATCACTCCATCATTTAAAAATCTCTTAAGCAATCTGTAAAGTAAGTCATAAAAAACTGTCATTTCTTGATCTTGTCAGCCTAATTTTGGAAGCTATCTTCAGGAAAAAATACAAAGATACACGAAAAGAAAAAACAAAAACAAGATTTATTATGGAACTACTAATAATAAACTGCTTTTGGCAGAAAACATACATTAAATGTTCAAGAATAGGGAAATGATTAAGCAAACTATACCCTGACATATTCCACTGTGGTTAAATTGGGCTCATGATGCTAAGTTTAAAAAGAAAGAAAAATGCAATTTATAGTAATATTAAATATGTATATTCATATGCTGCATAGGGGTTTGTTATTGTTTATATATTTTCATGTATATACTTGACATATTTTTAAGACTTTATTTATTTATTTGAGAGAAAGATGGATAGAGCACAAATGGCAGGTCAGGAACAGAGGTAGAGGGGGAAGCAGACTCCCCACTGAGCTGGGAGCCTTATGCCAGGCTTGATCCCACAGACCTTGTGATCATGATCAGAGCTGGAAGCACACACTTAGCTGACTGAATGACCCAGGCTTGAAATGTTTTTAAAAATTCATTTGGGGGCACCTGAAGTGTTTTGAAAATTCATTTGGGGGCACTTGGGTGGCTCAGTCGTTAAGCATCTGCCTTTGGCTCAGGTCATGATCCCAGGGTCCTGGGATTGAATCCTGCTCATTGGGGAGCCTACTTCTCCCTCTTCCACTCCCATTGCTTGTGTTATCTCTTTTGCTGTCTCTCTATCAAATAAATAAAGTCTTAAAAATAAAAAATAAATAAAAAATTCATTTAAGAAGTGTACTTTTGGAACTCCCACTAATAGAATTTAGGAATCAAATTCAGACTATATATATATATATTTTTAAGATTTTATTTATTTATTTGACAGAGAGAGATCACAAGTAGGCAGAGAGGCAGGCAGAGAGAGAGGGAGAAGCAGGCTCCTCACTGAGCAAAGAGCCTGATGCGGGGCTCGATCCCAGGACCCTGAGATCATGACCTGAGCCAAAGGCAGAGGCTTAACCGGCTGAGCCACCCGGGCACCCCTCAGACAATATTTTATATGAATCTCTTGCTAGCTCATTACCTGATATCAGAAACTCAGTATTTGGATAACATAGTATACCTCAGTATATAAATTAACCATCTAAATTAACATTACTTGGGCCCAGGAAATAAGATAATAATAGTAAGTCATTCTTATAAAATAAATATCAAGAATTATCTTTGGATGGTGGGGACATGGTGTGTTTTTTTCTTCCTTCTTTCTATGTTCTCTATTAATCAAAATTTATAATGAATATTTACCTTTTGCATTGATGGGGAAAATATATTTGAGAGAAAGAGAATTTCTTAATAGACTAGATCTGTTGGCAACATAATTCAATATGCTTTCAGTTCTTTTGTGCCTTCTAACATCTCTTTTCTCATTTCTGGATTATATCCAAATCTGTTATGTTTGTAATTTACCTATGTCTACATCAAGCTGATACTCTCCATGTGCCTCCAACTGCAGCGTAAACTGGGCTATAAGCTGTAGTTGGGCTATACAAAAGAATTTAGAGTCCATTAAATTAAAAAGCAAAAAATCTGATAGAAGTTCTGAAAATCTTTATGAATTATGCCAGGACTTGATAAGCCCTTTCATCTGAAAAAGCAGAGGAAAGTCCTGACAGTCTCCAGAAAACTGATTCTGGCAAGGAGCTAAATTATCTAAGGCTGATCCTCCATTTAGAAAATATGCAACTGAAAAATGCTTCTGTTGATAAGAATGAATGCCAATTAGATACATTTTCTCATTTGTCCCTTATGAGAACTAGTAGTCAAAAGCAAAACAAAACAAACATTATTTTAAATAACAAACATTTCCACTTAATATTGGCAGGCCAGAATTAGAGGAAGAATTGATGAAAGATATCTATTCAATTATGAGCTACTTCATCTTAGGCACATAGAGAAAAATCAATACTGTAGTTCAACAATGAAAAACATCCATGACAATAAATCATGTACTTTATTTGGTAAGTACATAAATTAATAAATACATATGGGCTAAAAAAATAGAATATAAATTTAATTTAAAAACAAAGTAAAATTACTATTTAAGAAAGCTTTACATAAAATTAGGTACAGTTTCTAAAGGAAAGCAGCAGCAACATTTGCTCTGAGCTTGCCTGTAGTCAAAACAAGGAAGAAAACAAAGATCCATCATATCCCTGAGAAGATAAACCAAGAACTCAGAAGAAGCACACCTCTTCAGGCACCAGTCTACTTGGGAGCTGTCCCTGGATGGAATCACCAATGGTAGGTGCAGTGCGAATCTATGTCTTTGAGAGCGTGAAGATGGTCATAGCATCAGGAGCTGTGAACATATTAACCAGTATGTAGAATAAATTCTGTAAAATTATTGTACTCTTAACTTTTAATATCTGAACATTTTACCATTTAAAGAAGATAAAAATCCTATGGAAACTTCTATACTGGTCTTCATGGTAAATGAAATGATACTACATTTTACTTGGTTTTGTTTAGCATATGTAAAAATACTTATATCCAGCAGTATATTCATTACTTTACATTCATCAGCACAACAATTAAGAACATGGACTTTAGAGTTATAGCACCTGGCTTTGAATTATGTCTTTGACAGTAATGCCTTCATGACATCAAAAAAGCAACATTATTTTTATATTATTATGTTTGTTCATTAATGGACATATTTATAACTCTACTTCATAGGGATTTTTATGATAAATTAAGATGATGCCAATAAAATGCTTGAAATATCTGAGATTTTTAATTTTTTTAAAATTTCTTCAGTATTTTTTTTAAGTAGTCTCCACATCCAATGTGAGACTTAAACTCACAATCCTAAGATCAAGGGTCACATGCTCTACCAACTAAGCCATCCAGGTGCCTCATATCTGAAATACTTTAAGTGTTCAGTAAGTAACAGGTTAACATAACAATAATGATGGCTTTTTAAATTGCTATAAGTCAGTGGTTAATTCTCACAATATCTCTATAAAAGAATGTGGATAGGAGAGTCATTCTTTTTGTGTTACCAAATAAGGAAACAAAGGCTCATATTACTATGTGTTCCTCAAAGTGGCACTTGAATTAATATCAGGAATAGACAAAAGTCAGTGGCAATTCATGGTAGATTTGCTCCTACCTTTCTGCAGGTCTTGCATTGCCAAATCACATGTTTTCTTTCTTATACAACGTAGTGCTGGTTACCAAGAACCCAGCAAGACCTCTTGAGACTGGATTAACCCCTATTCCTAGGAGGCAGTAGTGCAAGCAATCAGTGGTGTTATGGCTGTAATGGATTAGTATGTGTAATTCACTGCTCATGTTGGCTGTCTTCTCCTGCTACTCCCACTCTCTAATCTTTACTCTAGTAGTCCTTTTTCAGTTCATTTTTTCCTCTCTTTGCACAGTTTTCAGAACCTGTAACTAAATGTTTTCCTGATGAAAAACTGCAGCCCAGGCAAGGGGCTACTCCAGGCAGTGGCTGGGGCAGAGTTGTTCGGTCAAAGTTATATCTCCTGATTCCAGTCCAGTGAGATTTTCTAACCACTCACTATTCCCACTTAACCCAGGGAAAGAGCAAGATCTATAAATGGGGACTTCTCCATTCAGTCTGGCCACTCAATCCAGGTTCAGCTTCTCCCCCTCCCCCACTGCCTTGGTTAAATAACCACTAGTATAAGCTCTCCTGCTTTTCTCAAATTCACTTTCCATTTTCTAGCATGGAGCTCAAAGTATGCTTTATATTTAATACATTCTGCATGAATACATGCATATTTGAATCAGTATGATGAACTGTGTCACTAAAACCTGCTGGTCTCAATTTCTGCTTAGCACAGAATGGAACAAGTCTGAAAGAGGAAGGGATGAGGAGATGAATGTGGCACTTGAACCATTCTGGCTCTAAAGAGCCTTAACAAAGGTTGTTAACCTTTATTCCTGCCTATTAAAATTATCTTTGCCAAATGATTATTTTAGAAGCCTAGTGGCAGGTGTATTGCTTCTAGCTCACTGATCCTGCAGGGAAACCCACCATCCCACAGCTGGCTTTGAGACTTGTACCATAGATTAAATTGCTTGGTTAGAGGGGAAATCAATTGCTATTTTTACAAAAACTTCACAAAATGCTTGCAATCTACAATCTAATCAAAATCTAAAAGCTCCTTGTAGATTAGTTTTATTGGCTCTCTTTATACTGCAGAACTGATGACATTTCTCGCAAAACCCTATACTGCCTCATTTCTTTCAACTACAGGGCTGATTTTCCTGATACTTACCAGAAGGAAATGAGTCCTTGAGCAGTTGCTCATCTTCAGGGTATTATTTTTTAATCTTTTTTTTTTTTTTTTAACACAGCCAAATTATTTTTTCCTATATGCAACATTCTATTTCTACATCCATTTACCCAAATTTATTCATGGCGGTGGATAGAAACAGCAAGTCACCTATCAGCAAAAATAATTTCCCACCACTCTGGAATCACTTTTAAAAGGGCACCAAACATTCATTCAATAAATATTTATTGAATACCTACCGTGTGTTAGACAAATGCATAATGGATTATGGGAGCTGAAGAAAATGGATAAAAACTAACTTCTAGACTGCCAAAAAGAGATTCAATCCATGTGCTGTTTTCTTCCAAATATATGCATGACATATATGTAATCTAATATATATGTATATATAGAGATAGATTTATATATGCATGCACGTAACATATATATTACATACTATCATGTATCTACTATATATTATAATATTATATAGCACATTACATAAATGCATTGACTTGCTAATGAATTATTTAATAATTAATTGCAACTCACAAAATAGAGACTACCTCTTCATCCTCCAACTCACTCACGTGAATGTGCATACTGTGGTAGTCAAAGTACTTACACTCCCTTACTTCATATCCCTCAATGACTTTTTATTTTTTTTTATTTATTTTATTTTATTTTATTTTTTTTAAGATTTTATTTATTTATTTGACAGAGAGAGATCACAAGAAGGCAGAGAGGCAGGCAGAGAGAGAGAGGAGGAAGCAGGCTCCCTGCCAAGCAGAGAGCCCGATGTGGGGCTCGATCCCGGGACCCTGGGATCATGACCCGAGCTGAAGGCAGAGGCTTTAACCCACTGAGCCACCCAGGCGCCCCCTCAATGACTTTTTAAATAACAAATGGGTTCCATTCATACTACATGAAATTTTAGAAGTGAGATTCTTTTCTTTTGTGTTAGTATACACATATTTTGTCCTAAGCTTCAGGCCATTTTAAAGCAACTTCCTTTTAAGTCCAGGCAACATTCAGAGTGTTGGCACATCCATTACTGACCAGAGCCAGATTTAATTTAGATACTTTTAAAGTTGAATTAATAGGAAATTTCTGCTTCTGTATTTCAATGTCAGCACTTCATAGCCAACTGATTGAATTATAAATGACTGAAGAAAGTACAAGCATTGCAAACATCTATTTGAAATGTAAATATCTTTCTTTGAAATGTCTTCTTTCCAGGACAGAAATAAACTTCAAACAAAGCTTTATGCATGTACTGCTATGGAAAGATATTTTAAATACTGAGTCTTGATGTGATTAATTTAGTGATTGTTTCCAAATAATAAAATTATAACAATGACAAAGAGAAAATAAATGAATGACTGACATGTGAATCACTGACATGAAGGACTGACAAAGAAAAAATAAATGAATGACAGGAAGACTAAAGATACAGATGGTTCCTGTACAATGACCAAAAAATTAAGAGTCCTTGTTCTAGCCTGAGAGTTTTCTGCTGAGCTAGAGCATTGTGAGATTCTAGGTTCTATTTAGAACCTAAGTCTCCTCTGCTGTTACTTATTTAATACTTAACTTCCTTTAGTAGTAAACTTGCCTGTTTTTCTTGAAATAACTCTTAGTTTTTTGTGATATATGGACAAAAGCTGCATTAAAATGTTGAGTTTGAGAAGAGTTCTAAACATTTCCTCAGCTTTTCGCTAATTTAGGAGTCCATGGAAACAGGCAAATTTTGTTTTGGCATTATTACCTCATTCATGTATTCTCTTTTACTCCCAGTCACCCACCATGATGATAATGATACCCCTATTGGTATACAAAATCATTAATTGATAGCCCACCACACCACACCACTTTTCCCTCTATCTTTGGAACAACCTTAGAATCTCTATATCATCATGTCTATTTTTACAGCTTAGCTTTTAATATTCAGGGAAATTAAACAATGTTCTGATAGTAAATAAGACTAAGTAAAGAAACTATTAATTAACTCTAAATCTTTTTACTTCAGGAATCTGGTTCTTTACCAAAATATACTTATGTATGCTTTTATTGAATAATTAATATCTGGCTTGGCCTATGGCTTGCTTTAGCAACATAATGGTGAGCAAAACAGGCCCTAAGCAGCCATAAAGTTAGAGTAAATTTATTATTCTTCCAATTGGCATTTTTATTTCATATGATTTCTTAAAGTAGTATTCTACCTGAATATATTGCATCCGGAAAAGCACAATTTTAACCTCTATGGAACGTAACAAAAAATATTTGGGAATTTTTTAGTTGCTGTTTGTTAGATCTAAATTCAAACCACAAATTATTGTTTGTGTTTAATCTGCCTTTTGTTCAAGAGTATTCTTGCTGGATTTGTTCAACAATGTGGAAAAAGTAGATCAGCCTCTTGTAATGTAAGAGACATAGTTTTCCTATCATATCAGAGGCTCTCCAACTCAAAGATTAATCAGGTCCTTATAATCTTTTGTGGGGCCATTTATTACAGTTATGTTTCTTTTCTTTTAATAAATTAATATATTTATACTACATAAACCTTTAGTAAAGCATAGAAAAACCTGAAAGTCAATCCTGAACCCTATAATTCTCTTATAAATAAAAACTCATTCATATTTTGCTTGATGTGGCATTATGTTCTTTATGATGTCTAATGACATAAATGTATCTATTTAGCATAAGCTTATTTATCATGAGTGATTCACCTAATTATTTTCATACTAAAACAGTATAAAGAACAATGGTTACCATATTTTTTTTTCAAATCTGGATGCATAAATGAAAATCTTACCAAAAATATTCTTGGGATTCAAAGTCTTGTTAATCTCTTAAGAGAATTAGAACAGTTGCTGAAATAGAATGACATCTTCTTGTTTGCATGTTCTAAATTTGCAGATACAGCAAATAGGAGACAGCCTCATTATGGATGTATGTGTGAGTGTGTATTTCTGGTTGTGGAGACTCCCTAGAGTACAGGTACTTCAGATATTACTATGTAGATACACAACATGTTTCTGTTCATGAAGTGTGGGATGATTTGTGAGGGTGACTCATAATATTGTTTTATCTGTAATTCAAGAAATTATATTTGTTCAGGACAAAAAAAAAGTTAGAGATGAATAAGTAAGTAAATTAATATCTTCACAACACATACAAATAATCACACTTTAAGGATTCAAGTCCAAACACCTGTACAGATCTTTATATCTTATAATAACTCAAGTTATTCTGCCTGTTAAAAAGAATAATCAACGTTTACATGAATCTAGTATAAAGTTTAATCAAGCATTTTGCTAATTTATCATAGCCAGATTTTAGTAAAAAAACACTGAAATTCAGTATACAGTTGACATATACATTGTGTATTATATATAAATAGGCTTATTTAGAACAACACAATAATCACAGATAAAGAAAAGTGCATCATTCTAAATGTTAAGTAAACTTATCTGTCTTTTTATTATAATAACATTTTAAGCAATTCCCAATATGTAGACAGCCGCCTGATACATGACCTAAGGAGATGACAGGTTATCAAACCTAATACTCATTTGAGAAAAAGGATCTCATTCTAGGCAGCAAGAGATTTCTGTGTGTAGAAACACAAGTCCTCTTAACAGTTATCAGTGTGATTCTCTGTTCCACAACTACACTTAACCTCATCAAGAAAGCTCTCACAAATAATGGTTGTGGGCAAATATGGAAGGGAGACTGTGCTCACAGTGTCTTCACAGACCAAATTATATTCCAGCTTATGTGAACTGGCCAAAGATTTTTATTGCCATTTGTAAAATCACTTCTTTATTAAAAGAAGGGGAGGAGAGAAAGAAATTCTGAATTCTACAAAAACAACTCATATCTGAAAAACAATACTGAGTACTTCAAACTAGTATAAATAAACAGGGACTGATGACATGGAAGTCTTTAAAATAGGACAAATAAAAGCATTTTTGAGGTTTTCCAATATATAATCTGTTTATATTCCAAAAGCAGAAAACCCATTGTAATTTTATACTTCTTTTCTACTTATTTTAATGAATATTTTCCTTTATTTAAAAATATCAGATTTAGATAGATGCCCATGAATATATTAGAGTCATTTATCACAGAAAAACTTCAAGACTTTTAGCTTGCTATCTCTTAATTATAGAAATTAACAAAGAGAAGTGTTTGAATAATAGATGTTTAATATCTATCAACTAAGGACTTAAAACATAGAATATAGAATTTTACCTATTTCCTTCTGATCTTTATCAGTCTTATTAATGAAATCTATCTTTTGCCTAGCTGGATTATTTTAATAGAACACAATTCAAAGGCTACTTTAATCTTTCCTTCCTTCCTTTTTCCCTCCCTCCCTTCCTTCCTTTCTTCCGTTTTCAAGATTTTAATTCTATGGCTCAGTAATGGGAGAAATGAATGTTACAGTCCATGGACATGGTTGTTCATGCATGTATTTAATTTTTTTTTAAATTGGCCTTAATAATGTTTTAGATTTGTCTGTGGATTTATTTATAAATATTTTATTGTTTCTTATCTTATTATGTAAAGTATACGTTTACTATTTACCTAACTATAATTTTTGATAATGTAAGTAAATACAAGTAATTTTTGTATCAATTCTGGTGATACCTCTGTATCCAGTTCAGTTTGCTTAATTAACTTACTTATTAGGCATAATAATTTATTTTTAGGTTTATTTGGATTGCTGCTTGATTATGGATGTACTTTCTTTAATAGGTACAGGACAATTAATTCTATTTATTCTTTATTGTCTAATTTTTTTCAAGGTTTAGTTTTCAAGAAGTTTATTAGTTTTGGCTGTTGAATTCATTAGTGTAAAAGTCATCATAAATTTCTCTTCCTAGGGGCGCCTGGGTGGCTCAGTGGGTTAAAGCCTCTGCTTTCGGCTCAGGTCATGATCCCAGGATCCTGGGATCTAGCCCCTCATCGGGCTCTCTGCTCGGTGGGGAGCCTGCTTCCTCCTCTCTCTCTGCCTGCCTCTCTGCCTACTTGTGATCTCTGTCTGTCAAATAAATAAATTTTAAAAAAATCTTTAAAAAAAATTAAAAAAAAATTATCTTCCTATACTTTAAATTCTATTGAATCACTAGTGATATTTTACTTCATGCCAAATACAGATTACATGTTTTTTTTTTTCTATTTTATTTTCTTAGTCTTCTCAGAATTTATAAAATACACATAACACAATTTACCATCCTAATCATTTTTAAATGTTTGGTTCAGTGGTATTAATATCATTCATAATGATGTGAAATTATCACCATAATTTCCATAATTCTTTTCATTTTGTAAAAGTTAAACTCCATACCCATTATTCATACTTCCCTATTTTCTCCCCTCTCCCACACTAGCCCCAGCAATCATCATTCCACATTCTGTCTCTATGATTTTGACTATGTTAAATACCTCACATGAGTGAAATCATATAATATTTGTCTTTTTGTGACTGGCTTATTTCACTTAGCATGTCTGAAAGGTTCATCCATATTGTATTATATGTCAGAATTTCTTTCCTTTAAAAATGCTGAATAATATTTCATTGTATGTATATAGTACATTTTGCTCATCTTTCCCATGGACACTTGGATGATTGGATTGTATTTTTATTTTAGCTATTATTAACAATGCTGCTATGAATGTGGGTGTATAAATACCTCTTTGAGATCCTGCTTTCAATTCTTTTGGCTATACATTCAGAAGTGGAATTGACAGATTGTTTGGTAACTCTATTTTTAATTTTTTGAGGACCCACATATTTTCTGCCATTCTGTTGGCTCTACGATTTTACATATCTACCTCGTGTTACTATGTGAGGGTTCTAATTTCTCTGGAGCCTCACCAGCATTTACTCTTTTTCATCTTTTTTTAATTAAAAAAACACAAAACAACATTTTTTTTTTTTAAGTTTTGGTAGTAGTAGCCATCTTAATGGGTGTGAAGTGGTATCTCATTATAGTTTTCATTTTCATTCTCTGAATAACTAGTAATGATGAGCATTTTTCGGTGATTACAGGCCATGTGTGTATCTTCTTTAGAGAGATGTCCATTCAAGTCTTTTGCTCACTTCCAAACTGGGTTTTTTGTTGTTGAGTTTTAGGAGTTTGCTGTCTATTTGCATATTAACCCTTTAATAATCTATGATTTGCAAATATTTTCTCTCATTCTATGGGTTGACTTTTTACTCTGATAGTGCCTTTTGGTGCACACAATTTCAATATTTTCATGAAGTCTAGTTTGTCTATTTTTTTTTTTTCCTTTGCTGCCTGTGACTTTGCCACCATATCTAAGAAATTATTGTCAGGTCTAATATCATGAAGCTTTTACAGTAATGATTTCTTCTAAGAATTTTATGGTTTAAGTTGTAATTTAAATGTTAGGTGATTTTGAGTTAAGTTTTGTACACAGTATTTATAAGGGTGCAAATTATTTATTTTTTAGGAGGATATCCAGTTTTCCCAGCACCACTGTTGGAAAAATGGTGCTTTCCTCATTGAATATTCTTGTGCCCTTTGTCAAAAATTATTTGAACATAGATGTGAGGGTTTATTCCTGTGCTATCTACCCCATTTTACGCTGGAACCACACTGTTTTGATACTCTAGCTTTGCAGTAAGTTTTGAAATCAGGAAGTGTAAATCATTTAACTTTGTTTGCAGTAAGTTTTGAAATCATTAAGTGTAAATCATTTAACTTTGTTTACATTTTTGTTTTTGTTCTTTTTTTTCAAAATTGTTTGGGTATTTGGAGTCTCGAGGTTATATATGAATTTTAGAATGAGTTTTTCTATTTCTGTAAAAAATGTCATGAGATTTTGAGAGGGATTGCATCGCATCTATAGATCACAAGACTATCTTCCAATCCATGAACATAAGATATGTTGCCATTTAATGTGTATTTTTATGACATTCAGCAATATTTTGTAGTATTCACTGCTCAAGTTTTGACCACCTTTGTTAAATTAATTCACAATTTTATTCGTTTTGATACTATTATAAATAGAATTGTTTTCAAATTTTCCTTTCCAGATTGTTCACTATTAGTGTATAGAAATGCAATTGATTTTTGTGTGTCGACTTTTATCCTGATAATTTGCTGGGTAAATTTATTAGTTTTAATAGTTTTTTTAAAAAATCTTAGGGGTTTTGTACATAAAAGATCATATTATCTGCAAATGGGGATAATTTTACATTTTCCTTTCCAATTTGGATACATTTCTTCCTTCTTTTCTTCCTTCCTTTTTTTCATTTCTTCTTTCCTTTCTTTTTTGCCTAAATTTCTCTGGTTAGAACTTTCAATGCTATGTTGAATAGAAATAGTAAAAGCAGACCAGATTTTAGAAGAAAAAGTTAAATTGAGTATGATGTTTGCTGTGCTTTTTTTTTTTTTTTCATGTATAGCTTTTACTATGTTAAGTTAATTTCCTTTTATTTCTAGGTAACTTTAGTGTTTTGATCATGAAAGTTTTGAATTAATTTGTGTTGAAATTCTCCATGATTTCACCTATTTTATTAATACATTTCTTTATTTTATATAATAAATAATTGTTTTGAGACCTTGTGTGATAAACAAAAGAAATCAAATATTTTTTTTTTAATATTTTCCTCCCTTTCATATGCTTAGTAATGGTTAAGATTTAACTGGATGTTTTTCTTTTATAAAATGGCTGCCAACATTCTGGATGACATCTTCAGGTCATGATCCCAGGGTCCTGGACTTCAGCCCCGAAACATATCAGGCTCCCTGCTCAGTGGGAAATCTGCTTCTTCCACTCCCTCTCCCCACTCATCTGACTTTTCCTCTCATTCTATTGATCGATCGATTGATTGATCTAATCCATCATCCATCTATCTATCTAACTGTCATCACTATATATCTATCCATCTCAAATAAGTAAAGAAAATTAAAATTTTAAAAAGCCTTGGCCGGGGTACCTGGGTGGTTCAGTCAGTTAAGCATCTGCCTTCTGCTCAAGTCATGATCTCAGGGTCAAGCCCCACGTTGGGATCCTTGTTCAGTAGGGAGTCTTCTTCCTCTCCCTCTGCCTGCCGCTCTTCCTGCTTGTGCTCTCTCTCTTTGTGTCAAATAAATAAAAACTAAAAAAAAAAAAAAAAAGGAAAGAAAGAAAGAAAGCAAGCATTGGCCTAGTCCTCTACATATTCCAATAGATAGCCCCAAACTTAACAAATATTTCATGAGGTGATAAAAATGTTTCTGTAACCCCCACCACCAAGTTTCCAGATCAGGCAAACCTTATACAACTACTGAAGTTCTTCCTGATTGTTTTCCCACTGAGTTGAGAAAACCAAATCTTCAGTCTGCACCCAGAATCAACACATTCTTCCAGTCAGAAAATTTCCAGTGATTATTTGCCCGTCTCAGAACAATTTTCCTGATTCTGGAATTCCAATTATCTTGTCCTCATTGCTTCCATAAATTTCTAATAACTTTAAAGTAAGATTTTGTAATTTATCTTTACTTCTCAGTATGACAGCATAGAGCTGGCATATCTTCCCACATTCTACCTACAACCCAAAATCCATAAACTGGATCATTTTAAAATATGTTATATATTTTTTGTTTATTCTGAATTTTCTTTGCATAATTTATCTCTTCCTCTCTCTCTAATAAATCAATATTTCCAAAGTTCTGTGTTTGTAAATATTTTTAAAAGTATATTTTGTATCAGGGAAATGGAAATTAAAACTATAATGCTTATCATCTCATACCTGTCAGGATGGCTAAAATTAACAACACAGGAAACAACAGGTGCTGGCAAAGATGCAAAGGAGAGCCCTCTTATAGTTTTGTTGGGAATGCAAACTCATTGTAGCCACTTTCAAAAATAGTATGGGGTTCCCCAAAAACTTAAAAATAGAACTACCCTCTCATCTTACAATTTCACTACAATGTATTTACTCAAATAATACAAAAGTAATAAATTGAAGGGACACATGCACCCTGATGTTTGTAGGAGCATTATCTACAATGACCAAATTATGGAAAGAGCCCAAATGTCCACTGACTAATGAATTAATAAAGAAGAAATAGCATATGTACAATAGAATATTACTCTACCATAAAAAAAAAGAGTGAGATCTTGTCATTTGCAATGACATGAATGGAGGGAGCTAGAGAGTATTATGCTAAGTCAAATAAGTCAGTCAGAGACAGACGAATATCATATGATCTCACTCATATTTGGAATTTAAGAAACAAAATAAATGAACATGAGGGTAAAAAAGAAGGGTAAACCATAAAACAAACTTTTAACTCTAGAGAACAAACTGATAGTTATTGGAGGGAGGTGTTTGGGGAGGATGGGTTAAAGGGCTGATAGTTATTAAGGAGGGAACTTGTGGTGAGCACCAGGTGTTGTGTGTCAGTCATAAGTCACTAAAATCTAGACCTTAAACTAATATTGCACTGCATGTTAACTAGCTGGACTTTAAATAAAAACTTGGGAAAAATAAAAGTATATTTTGATATTATGTGTTTTCTTTTTGCATTTTGTTCTAATTTAAATAAATATCTGCAATTTTTACCCTACATATTTTGTATTTCTTTTAGCTTTCTCTTTTTGTTGTTTTTCCATGTTTTGAGTTTAGTCTATTTATTTCTCACTAGTTTTAATTCCTTATAAATGTATTTAAATCAGTATATAAAGGTTCTAGAATATACTGGATATAAAACAGAAGCTCAAAATATATCTATTCAATCTCATCTCAAATAAAGATACAGATAAAATTAAAGAAATGTATTACTTCAACCCTGCCACCTTCCACAATTTCATGTCTACTTTTGATCCTTCATATACCCTCCATGAAACTATTAAAAATGAAGATCGTGGGGAAGGAGTCAAGATGGCAGAGAAGTAGCAGGCTGAGACTACATCGGGTAGCAGGAGATCATCTAGATAGCTTATCAAACCATTGTGAACACCTACAAATCCAACAGGAGATTGAAGAGAAGAAGAGCAACAATTCTAGAAACAGAAAATTGACCATTTTCTGAAAAGTAAGAGAAGTGAATCCAAAGCGACGGATAGACTGGCAGGGGGAGGGGCACAAAATTAGTACTTTTAAAAGTCTGCTCCACTGAGGGACATGGCTCCAGAGGCTAAATCAGGGTGAAGCCCATGTGGGGTCAGCGTGGCCCCAGGTCCCACGGGGTCACAGAAGGATCAGGGGTGTCTGAGTGTTTCAGAGCTCTCAGGTATTAGAGCAGGGAAGCCAGCTACAGAAACAGAGCTGAGGAGTGAGCTCTCAACTTGGGGTTACCTTGAACCGTACGTAATCTGTGGTGCCACTACTCTGTGAGTGGGGTCCTCACAAGATCTGGGGAGATACCCCCTGGAAGAGCTCAGGGATCTGTGGGGTTCGGAGACTCCAGGAAGAGCTGTGTGCCAGAGACAGATATGCTTGTTCACAGGCTGGGTGAGCTTAGAGAATGGCCAGAAGCCAGGGATATAGGAGTGACTGAGTGCTTTTCTCTGAGGCGCACCAAGAAGTGGGACCCCGAGCTCTCAGCTCTTCTGAGCCGGAGATTGGGAGGCCACTATTTTCATTCCTGTCCTCCAGAACTCTACAGAAAACATTCAGGAACAAAAGCTCCTGAAATCAGGGGCGCCTGGGTGGCTCCGTGGGTTAAAGCCTCTGCCTTCGGCTCAGGTCATGGTCCCAGGGTTGTGGGATCGAGCCCCGCATCGGGGGTCTCCTCTCAGTGGGGAGCCTGCTTCCTCCCTCTCTCTCTGCCTGCCTTTCTGCCTACTTGTGATCTCTGTCTGTCAAATAAATAAATAAATTCTTAAAAAAAAAAATCTCCTGAAATCGAACCTGAGTGGGTTACTTAGCCTGGCCCCTGGTAAAGGCAGTGTAATTCTGCCTCGGGCAAAGAGACTTGAGAATCACTACAACAGGCCCCTCCCCCAGAAGATCAAGAAGAAATCCAGCCAAGACCAAGTTCACTTACCAAGGAGAACAGCAGATTCCAGAGGAGGAGAAAGCAAAGCATGGAATTCAAGGCTTTCTCCCCATGATTCTTTGGTCTTGCAGTTAATTATTATTTTTTAATTTTATTTTTTTTATCTGCTAATTTTTTTAACTTATACCATTTTCTCTTTTAAAGTATTTTAACTAGTTTACCTTAACAATACATTTCATTAAAATAATAATAATAATAATAATAATAATCTTTTTTGAATCTTCATTCTTATAGTCATATTTATCCTTCATTGTATCTAACTTTATTTTTTGTATACACATAGGGTTTTTCTTATAAAAAATTTCGGGTACAAAGTCTTCTAAAATATTAAAATATACCCTAAATCTAGCTCTGGGCTTGTTCTAGTCTCCAGCACAAGCAGATTCTCTCCACTTTCTTTTTCTTTATTCTCCCAATCAACTTACCTTATCAACTCCTTTTTTATAAATTATTTTTTTCATCTTTATAAGCATATTCCATCCCTTCATTGTGTTTACCCATATATATATTTTTCATTTTTAAAATTTTGGGAGGTAGTTTCTTCTAAGAGACAAAAATACTTCCAAAATTAAGTGAGTGACCCTGTTCTAGTCACCAGTCTAATATATATATATATATGTGTGTATATATATTTTTTCTTTTTTATATTTTTTTCTTTATATATTTTCTTTTTATTTTTTTTTTTCCTGAACTTCTTTTTATCCGCTTTTCTCCCCCACCCCACGATTTAGGGTCACTTCTGATTGGTTAAAGCATATTTTCCTGGGGTCTTTGCCACTCTTTTTGTATTTTCTTTGCTCCTTCATATATTCTTATCTGGACAAAAAGACAAGGCAGAAATACTCACCACAAAAGAAAGAACAAGAGGTAGTACCAAAAGCTAGGGACTTAATCAATATGGACATTGATAGTATGTGAGATCTAGAGTTCAGAATAATGATTCTCAAGGTTCTACCTGGGCTCAAAAGAGGCATGGAAGATATTAGAGAAACTCTGTCTGGAGAAATAAAATAACATTTCTGGAGAAATAAAAAACTAAAATCTAACCAAATTGAAATCAAGAAAGCTACTAATGAGGTGCAATAAAAAATGGAGGCTCTTGGGATGCCTGGGTGGCTCAGTTGGTTAAGCAGCTGCCTTCAGCTCGGGTCATGATTCCATTGTCCTGGGATCGAGACCCACACTGGGCTCTTTGCTCAGCAGGGAGCCTGCTTCTCCCTCTGCCTCTGACTGCCATTCTGTCTGCCTGTGCTCATTTGCTCTCTCTCCCTCTCTCTCTGACAAATAAATAAAATTTTTAAAAAAATCTTAAAAAAAATGGAGGCTCTTACTGCTAGGATAAATGAGGAAGAAGAAAGAATTAGTGATATAGAAGACCAAATGATAGAGAATAAAGAAGCTGAGCAAAAGGGAGACAAACAATTAACTATTGGACCACAAGGGGATAATTCGAGAAATAAGTGACACCATAAGACAAAACATTAGAATAATTGGGATTCCAGAAGAAGAAGAAAGGAGAGGGGAGCAAAAAGTATATTGGAGGGAATTATTGTAGAGAATTTCCCTAATATGGCAAATGTAACAAGCATCAAGATCCAGGAGATGCAGAGAATTCCCCTCAAAATCAATAAGAATAGGTCCACACCCCATCACCTAATAGTAAAATTTATAAGTCAGCAACAAAAAGAAAATCCTGAAAGCAGCCCGGTGCAAGAAGTCTGTAAAATACAATGATAAAGAAATTAGATTGGCAGCAGACTTATCCAGAGAGACCTGGAAGGCCAGAAAGAACTGGCATGGTATATTCAGAGCACTAAACGAGAAAAACATGCAGCCAAGAATACTGTATCCAGCTAGGTTATCATTGAAAATAGGAGAGATAAAAAGCTTCCAGGACAGGGACGCCTGGGTGGCTCAGTTGGTTAGGCGGCTGCCTTCGGCTCAGGTCATGATCCCAGCGTCCTGGGATCGAGTCCCACATTGGGCTCCTTGCTCGGCAGGAGCCTGCTTCTCCCTCTGCCTCTGCCTGCTTCTCTGTCTGCCTGTGCTCGCTCTCTCTCTCTCTAACTAATAAATAAAATCTTAAAAAAAAAAAAAATCTTCCAGGACAAACAAAAAAATGAAAGAATTTGCAAAAACCATACCAGCTTTACAGGAAATATTCAAAGGGCCCTCTAAGCAAAGAGATAGTCTAAAAGTAGTAGAGCAGAAAGGAACGGAGACAATATGCAGTAACAGTCACCTTACAGGCAATACAATGGCACTAAATTCATATCTCTCAATAGTTACCCTGAATGTAAATGGACTCAATGCCCCAATCAAAAGACACAGGGTATCAGAATGGATGAAAAACTAAAACCCAATAATATGCTGCTTATAAGAAACTCATTTTTGACCCACAGACACCTCCAGATTTAAAGTGAGGGGGTGGAAAACAATTTAACATGCTAATGGACATCAGAAGAAAGCTGGGTTGGCAATCCTTATATCATATCAATTAGATTTTAAGCCAAAGATTATAATAAGAGATGAGGAAGGACACTCTATCATACTCAAAGGGTCTGTCCAACAATAAGATCTGACAATTTTAAATATCTATGCCCCTAACATGGGAGCAGCCAACTATATAAACCAATTAATAACAAAATCAAAGAAACACATTGACAAGAATAAAATAATAGTAGGGGACTTTAACACACCCCTCACTGAAATGGACAGATCATCCGAGCAAAAGATCAACAAGGAAATAATGACCTTAAATGGCATACTGGACCAGAAGGACATCACTGATATATTCAGAACACTCCATCCCAAAGGAACAGAACACACATTCTTCTGTACTACACGTGGAACATTCTCCAGAATAGATCACATCCTGGGTCATAAATCAGGTCTCAACCAGTATGAAAAGATTTTGTTCATTCTCTGCATATTTTTTTTGGAAGACAATGCTTTAAAGCTATAACTCAATCACAAGAGGAAATTTGAAAAGAACCCATGCAGACTAAACAGTTTCCTTCTAAAGAATGATTTGGTCAACCAAGAAATTAAAGGATAATTGAAAAAATTCATGGAAACAAATGATAATGAAAACACAATGGTTCAAAATCTGTGGGACATACCAAAGGCAGTCCTGAGAGGAAAATATACAGCGATACAAGCCTTTCTCAAGAAACAAGGTCTCAAATACACAACCTAACCCTACACCTAAAGGAGCTGTAAAAATAACAACAAAGAAAGCCTAAACCCAGCAGGAGAAGAGAAATAATAATGATCATAGCAGACATCAATGAAATAGAAAAAAAAAAAATAGAACAAATCAAGGAAACTAGGAGACGGTTTTTGAAAGAATTAATAAGATTGCTAACCCCCCTGGTCAGACTTATCAAAAAGAAAAGAGAAAGGACCCAAATAAATAAAATCATGAATGAAAGAGGAGAGATCACAACTAACATCAAAGAAATACAAACAATTATAAGAATATACTATGAGCAACCCTATGCTAACAAATTTGACAATCTGGAAGAAATGGATTCATTCCTAGAGACATATAAGCTACCACAACTGAACCAGGAAGAAATAGAAAACCTGAACAGACCTATAACCAGTAAGGAGATTGAAACCATCATAAAAAATATCCAAACAAACAAAACCCAGGGCCAGACAGCTTCCCAGGGGAATTCTACCAAACATTTAAAGAAGAATTAATTAATATTCTCCTGAAACTGTTCCAAAAATTAGAAATGGAAGGAAAACTTCCAAACGCATTTGATGAGGCCAGCATCACCTTGATCCCAAAACCAGACAAAGATTCCATCAAAAAAGCAAATTACAGACCAATATCCTTGATGAACATAGATGCAAAAACTCTCACCAAAATACTAGTCAATAGGATTCAACAGTACATTAAAAGGATTATTCACCACGACCAAGTGGGATTTATTCCAGGGCAGCAGGGTTGGTTCAACATCCACAAATCAATCAATGTGATACAATACATTAACAAAAGAAAGAACAAGAACCATATGATACTCTCAATAGATGCTGAAAAAGCATTTGACAAAGTACAGCATCCCTTCCTGATCAAACCTCTTCAAAGTGTAGGGATAGAGGGCACATACTTCAATATTATCAAAGCCATCTATGAAAAACCCACCAGAAATATTCTCAATGAAGAAAAACTGAAAGCTTTTCCACTAAGGTCAGGAATATGGCTGGGATGTCCATTATCACCACTGCTATTCAACAAAGTACAAGAAGTCCTAGCCTCGGCAATCAGAAAACAAAAAGAAATTAAAGGCATTCAAATCGGCAAAGAAGAAGTCAAACTATCGCTTTCTGCAGATGATCCGTTACTATATGTGGAAAATCCGTTACTCCACTCCAAAATTGCTAGAACTTGTACAGGAATTCAGTAAAGTGTCAGGATATAAAATCAATGAACAGAAATCAGTTGCATTTCTTTACACCAACAACAAGAGAGAAGAAAGAGAGATTAAGGAGTCTATCCCATTTACAATTACACCCAAAACCATAAGATACCTAGGAATAAACCTAACTAAAGAGGCAAATAATCTATATTCATAAAACTGTAAAATACTCATGAAAGAAATTGAGAAAGACAAAAAGAAATGGAAAAATGTTCCATGCTCATGGATTGGAAGGACAAATATTGTGAAAATGTCAATGCTACCTAAAGCAATCTACACATTTAATACAATCCCTATCAAAATCCCATACATTTTTTTCAAAGAAATGGAATAAATCATCCTAAAATTTATATGGAACCAGAAAAGACCTTGAATAGCTAAATGGATGTTTGAAAAGAAAGCCAAAGTTGGTGGCATCACAATTCCAGACTTTAAGCTCTATTACAAAGCTGTCATCATCAACAGTATGGTACTGGCACAAAAACAGACACATGGATCAATGGAACAGAAGAGAGAGCCCAGGAATAGAACCTCAACTCTATGATCAACTAATCTTCAACAAAGCAGGAAAGAATGTCCAATGGAAAAAAAAAAAAAAAAAAAAAAAAAGAAGACATTCTCTTTAACAACTGGTGTTGGAAAAATTGGACAGCCACATGCAGAAAAATGAAACTGGACCATTTCCTTAGACCACACACAAAAATAGACTCAAAATAGATGAAGGACCTCAATGTGAGAAAGGCATCCATCAAAATCCTTGAGGAAATCACTGGCAGCAACCTCTTTGACCTCAACCACAGCAACTTCTTCCTAGGAGCATCGCTGAAGGCAAGGGAAGCAAGGGCAAAAATGAACTACTGAGACTTCATCAAGATAAAAGTATTTTGCACAGCAAAGGAAACAGTTAACAAAACCAAAGAGAACTGACAGAATGGGAGAAGATATTTGCAAATGACATATCAGATAAAGGGCTCATATCCAAAATCTATAAAGAGCTTAGCAAACTCAACACCTAAAGAACAAACAATCCAATCAAGAAATGGCCAGAGGACATGAACAGATATTTCTGCAAATAAGACATCCAGATGGCAAATAGACACATGAAAAAATGCTCCACATCACTTGGCATCAGGAAAATACAAATCAAAACCTCACACCAGTCAGAATGGCTAAAATTAACAAGTCAGGAAGTGACAGATGCTGGCGAGGATGTTGAGAAAGGGGAACCCTCCTACGCTGTTGGTGGGAATGCAAGCTGGTGCAACCACTCTGGAAAACAGCATGGAGGTTCCTCAGAAAGTTGAAAATAGAGCTACCCTATGACCCAGTAATCACACTACTGGGTATTTACCCTAAAGATATAAACATAGTGATCCGAAGAAGCACGTGCACCCAAATGTTTATAGCAGCAATGTCCAAAATAGCCAAACTATGGAAAGAACCTAGATGACCATCAACAGATGAATGTATAAAGAAGATTTGGCATATATATATACAATGGAATATTATGCAGCCATCAAAAGAAATGAAATCCTGTCATTTGCGATGATGTGGATAGAACTAGAGGGTATTATGCTTAGTGAAATAAGCCAATCAGAGAAAGACAACTATCATATGATCTCCCTGATATGAAGAAGTGGAGATGTATCATGGGGGGTTTGGAGGGCCAGAAAAGTACAAATGAAACAAGATAGGATTGGAAGGGAGACAAATCATAAGAGACTCTGAATCTCACAAAACAGACTGAGGGTTGCAGGGGGAGGGGTGTCGGGAGAGGGTGGTGAGGTTATGGACATTGGGGAGGGTATGTGCTATTGTGAGTGCTGTGAAGTGTGTAAACCTGGTGATTCACAGACCTGTACCCCTGGAGCTAATAACATATTGTATGGTTATAAAAAATAAAAAATAAAAAGATCTTTAAATTAGACCCTCATTTAATAAATGACTAAGGCCTTCCACAGTAAAATCACCTATATTAATGGCATAATTCATGAACATACATATATACATATTTTATATATGCATTCCATGTATGTTATATATAAACATATGTAGTTCTATATACATATGCATATATATATATATATAAATTACACATAAAATTTTGAAATTCAAAAGTTTTGAATTTGAAGGTTTTCATGAGGTGAGGGCATGAAAAGAATATTTATTTGTAATTCATTTAATAGTTTAATTCCATACTACTTAATGTTTTCAATATTAATTAATTTCATTATTTGTGGGAATGCAGATATTACCTAATTATTCAATGGTATAATTTGAGACATTTTTATTGACTCTTGTTTGGCATTGTATTAATACATAACTTTTTAAAAATCAAAACTTGCATGTTTTCATTAGAAGTTTTCATCATAGAAAAGAAAGTGAGATCCTAGAATAGCTATAGGAATTGTTTGACATGATATATATTTTATCTCTTCAAGTTAGATTACTTTTTTTTTTTGCCATTAAAACTGGAAACTAAATACACTAATTGAGTGTTTAAATATAAAGAGGTTATTATTTCTTCCTCATTTCTACTGTGGTTCAACTATGAAATAAAAATGTCATCAATCTGACTACTTCAATTTTGCTCTGGAAGAACTATCAATATAAATCAATTGCTTTATTCAATAATTTTAAAAATAATTTAATTTATTCAATTCTAAGTTGATCATTAATCACTTATAATTCTTCAGTCACTGTGCTAGGTAAGGCACAAATGAAGACTAAAAACATGTGGGCTGCTAGGCAAGCTACCTATAAGTTGGATTTTTGACAGATATTAGGAGCTCACAACTAAATACTGTCTAGAGATTCACTGTACCTACTGACTCATTCCTCTGACAAATTGTCAGTTAGCAAGATTGGATTTTTTATTTGGGTCTCTTTTAAATGAAGGACCTGGAACCGGGACTGGAATTTGAAAGAAATGCAGAACTTACCTCAGGCATAAAATTTTAGAGGTCCCCAAAAATCAGAAATCAAGATAAATAATAATTTAAATCCACTATTTAAAATAGTTCAAAATAGGGGCGCCTGGGTGGCTTAGTGGTTAAGCCTCTGCCTTCAGGTCGGGTCATGGTCTCAGAGTCCTGGGATAGCCCGCATCAGGCTATCTGCTCAGCGGGGAGCCTGCTTCCCTCTCTCTCTGCCTGCCTCTCTGCCTACTTGTGATCTCTCTCTGTCAAATAAATAAATAAAATCTTTAAAAATATAGTTCAAAATAAATGTAAAAAAAATCACAGTCAAGGAAATCAAAATTCCCAATAGATAGGACATAGCAGTACCATGCTGAACAGTAACAGAGCCTAAGGCAATAAAGAGAAACTATGGAGGGCACCTGGGTGGCTCAGTGGGTTAAAGCCTCTGCCTTCGGCTCAGTTCATGATCCCAGGGTCCTGGGATCGAGCCGCACATCTGGCTCTCTGCTCATCGGGGAGCCTGCTTCCTCTCTCTCTCTGCCTGCTTCTCTGCCTACTTGTAATCTCTGTCTGTCAAATAAATAATTAAATCTTAAAAAAAAAAAATAAAGAGAGAAACCATGGACTTCTAAAAACACTTTTAATCTAGTTTTAGTTTTAGTTTAGGAACTAGGCTTGGTTCCAGAATATTAAAGTAGAAAAGGTTGATTTTGAAAATATTATTGATGAATTTGCTTCCAAGAAGTTCAGATAAAATTATAATAAAAAGTAAAAAAAAAACATGTTTTGATATAAAAATATTTTAAAACACTAATATTGCAAATTTTAATATACTGACTTTTAAATTTTTAAATAATTTTCAAATGCTGTTATTATGCCTATTCAGAAGCAAATAGATCCTTAGCAAACAGATTTTCTCATACATCTTCTTTTTTTTTTTTTAAGATTTTTATTTATTTATTTATTTCTTTATTTATTTATTTATTTATTTATTTATTTATTTATTTCAGAGAGAGAGCATGAGAGGGGAGAAGGTCAGAGGGAGAAGCAGACTCCCCGTGGAGCTTGAAGCCTGATGCGGGTCTTAATCCCAGGACTCCGGGATCATGACCCCAGCCGAAAATAGTTGCCCAACCAACTGAGCCACCCAGGCGCCCCCTCATACATCTTCTGATACCTAAACAATTGCTATGTCTTTATTGAGGTAAGACAGGAGAGATTTCTTACTTCAATGCACCTTTTCCTGCAAGTTTACCTTAACTTCTATAATTTTACCTTGCTTTCTCTGTCTGAATTCACTCAGAAAGCCAACTACTCCTTTCTGTGTTTAGTCCATTCTATTACCATGTATTGAAAACAACTTAAGGAGATATTACTACGTGATTTTTTTTAAGATTTTATTTATTTATTCATGAGATAGTGAGAGAGAGGCAGAGAAAGAAGCAGGCTACCCATGGAGCAGGGAGTCCAAAGCAGTAATCGATCCCAGTAACTTGGGATCAGTCATTACCTGAGCTGAAGGCAGGTAACCAACTGAGCCATCCAGGCACCCTCAGTGAATGTTTGTTAAGCATTGCATCATTCGAATATTAAAGGTGACACTATGAGAGAGATAGAATATATATCATGGAATCAGTAGGATAAAATTATGTAAAAATAAAGAAAATATGTAAAAAAATAAAAATAAATAAATAAATAAAAGCACAGTGATGGAAAGGAATTAAATATTTGGAAAAGCAATTATTTTATTTTTTTAAAGATTTTATTTATTTATTTCACAGACAGAAATCACAAGTAGGCAGAAAGACAGGCAGAGAAAGAGAGGGGGAAGCAGGCACCCTCCTGAGCTATATGTGAGGCTTGATCCCAGGACCCTGGGATCATGACCTGAGCTGAAGGCAGAGGCTTTAACCCACTGAGCCACCCAGGTGCCCCAGGAGATTTTTTTTTTTTTCTTTCAAATATTTGTGGAAGTATTTCTGTAAGTACTGCAATAATGAAGTGTGTCAATGACTTGATGATGATTAAGTCATGAATAGAATGAGTGGATAAAGCATCCAATTATATATTGTTTGGGTGAAAGGAGCTAGTCTGAAAGAAGTAGGATATAAGGGACATTATGCTGTCTAAACTAATTTGATGAAAGAAATTCATAGCACAGAAAAAAAAATATTGGTCAGCAGGGAATATACTGTCAAATCAGATAAATAATTTACAGATAACTTAACAGTCATAATCATAATTATCAATATCATCATCATCATAATTGGTACAATTCTTGAGAGCCCACTGTGGATCAGAAAGAGTGCTAAACTTTGAGGCATATACAATGTGGTCAGTGTTCTCACGTTCTCTATTTTTTCATAGAAAAAATGGAAATTCAGAAATATTAAAACCTTTGCTCAGTCATGTTAAGAGCTGAGGTTGGAAACTCAAGCTTATCTACTAATGTCAACTCTAATGCACAACAGAGAGGTATCAAAAGGAATTCACTATCATTTATGAAATTGAACTGGAAGGGTCTTAGTGAATCTTACCAAATGTGTGAACTGATTATAAATACTATATCATCATTTTCCTGTGCCATATTAAGAGAACATCGGAAAACATTATCCATCACATTTTAGGTGAGAAAACTTAATCTCTTGAAGGTCTACAACTCTAAGGTTATGCAACTAAATTTAAGGCCATGGAATTCAGGTATTATTTAGAAACTTTCTCCTTTAATAATTCTGCTGCAACACCACAGGAATGAACTTTGTTCTCTCCTTTTCCTTCATTTCAAGGATAATTTAGGACTGATGTTAAGCAGAAAGTATGTGATGACCCATTTATATATTTTGCTGGCCTCAGTATCCATTCCAAGCTTTGATGTATTCTTGGTCCTCATCTGTTTGTTTCCTCATATGGTTGTACTAAGTTCATAATAATGAATTTAGTGTGAAATAGTTTGTGTGTTCTATCAAAAATTATGCTGGCCTTTAAGAAACACATTTTATAGTTAAAGGAAGATGTATAGCATAGGTAAAAGAGCAAGGATTTTGTGGTCAAACGTCTTTGAATCCTACCTCTGCCATTTTCCAGTTCTAGAATCTTGAGTCATTATTTTAGAAAACAAAATACAAAACAAAACAAAGCAAAAAAAAAAAAAAGACAAACAAACAAAACTCAGACCTTTAAAATTCTCTTCTACAAAATGAATCCTGGTTAGTTTTAATGATAATGATTTTATAGCTTCTAACATAATGTCAGGTCATATGCATACAGAGTAAACAATAGCTGCTAGTAGTAATGACATTACCTATATCAAATTTGTAATGAAATAAAATGTAATAATGTGATCAGAAAATAAGCATAACTTAATACTTATATCAAAGCAAATTCAGCTCAATAGTTTAGCTCATATTTAATCTGAAAACAAAATTATAAACTTCATGTGCAGTCACCTACTGGTGACTTGATATGTAACTTAGAATCTATCCTGAATTCATGGCATTCTAATCCCATCATATTATTGTTAAAAAACAGACTAGAAAAGTTACTTGAAAACCAGACCAGCAACATAATTTTCTCTTGGATCACCAGAGAATAAAGAGATATAATTACTGTTACAGTAGTTTTATCTGTTTTTAGGTAAACACACAGGCTCTAGAATCATATAGACATAGTACAAATTCCAGCCCTATTCAACAACTTCATGTGTAACTTTGAGAAATTTATTTACTTTATCTCAGACTTTCTTATTTGAGAAGTAAACTATTCTATCATTTATCTCAAAGGATTGCTGTGGGATAGATTATGCACATGTAAACATTAGCTATCAATATCATCATCCTGGGGCACCTGGGTAGTTCAGATGTCTGGTTGAGAATCTGACTCTTGATTTTGGTTTGGTCATGATCTTGGGGTCCTGGGATGGAGCCCCCATGTCTGGCTCCAAGCTGAGCATGGAATCTGTCCCTCTTGCTGTGCTCTTTCCCCTTTCTCTCTTGTGCTCTCTGCCTTAAATAAATAAATAAATCTTAAATATGTATATATTCATATATCTATGAATACGTATATACCTACATATCTATAAATATGTATGTATAGATATAGATATATAGGTAGATAGAGATATCATCATCTTTGGCACTTCAGCATCACCATTAGTGTTGCAAGCCTGAATTTATGACTATTTCAGATTAATATGCAAATGAATTATAATTGTCCAGATATGATTTTTTAAATGGTGCCTTCCTGAACAATACATGAAAATTTCAGGAATAAAACAATCTACTTTATAAAATACACTGATTGGATCATTTATTTAGCTATTCTAGCTGGGGGGAGAAAAAGCAGTTTAGATAAGTCCTAAGCCTGTTTAAACACATGATTTCTTTCATTCCCAAATGAATGTTGTTTCATTAACAAAAGATGGATGCATTAAGGTATTCATTTACTTGTAAGCAGACACTTTGTTACATAAGCTTTCTATTGGCTTAACTTTCTATTTTACAAGACCTGCAAAATATAGTAATCTCCCAAGCCTTCAAGCAAATATTAAATATCATGAGTTTTTCATTTCTTTATATTTTTCCAGTCACTTAAAATATTATAAATGGAATTGAATAGTTTTTTAAGGCCATCAATTTTTAAAACCCATATAGATAACTTTTCATCCATATGTTAGCATAGATTGTATTCTGATTTCAGAAATTGCTGATTCTGAATGTATCCAGATATTTTCATACAATCATCATAAAATGAGGAAAATCATGATTGCAGGGCCCTTATTACTCTTTTTCACTCAAAGAGAAATTCAAGCCAGTTTAATTGAGTGTCTAATATATGCTATAAAGATGTGTTAGATGCTAGAGCATTATATTTCCATGTTATACACTTGACATTAGCATTTTTCTTTTCTTTTTTTTTGTTTGTTTGTTTGTTTGTTTCAGGTGTACAAATTAGTGATTCAACATTTATATACAACACCCAGTGCTCATCACAGCAACTACACTCCTTAACACCCATATCCGTCCCCTTATCTCATTTGCTAACCATCATTTGCCCTCTATTATTAAGAATCTGTTCCTGTTTTCCCCATCAACCTTTTTCCCCTATGATTTTTTTAATTATACATATGAGTGAAATTATATGGTATTTTTCTTTCTCTGTCTGACTTATTTCACTTAGCATGATACTCTAGCTCCATCCATTTCATTGAAAATGGCAAGACTTCATTCTTTTTTATGGATGAGTAATATTTATATTAATATTAATACTGTATTAGTATAGTAATATAGCTAAGTAATAATTATATATATGAAATAGTGTGTGTGCTATCAAAATTTATTCTGTCCTTTAAAATACACACACATACACACACACACACACACAGACACACACATGCACACATTCCACTTCTTTATCCATTCATCAGTTGATGGATATTTGGGCTCTTTTCATAATTTGTCTATTGTTGATAATGCTGCTATAAAGATAGAGGTGTATGTATCTTTTCAGATGGGTAGTTTTGAATCCTTTGGGCAAATACGTAGTAGTGCCATTGCTGATTGAGAGGTTAGTTTTATTTTTAAGATTTTAAGGAAACTCTTAAAAAAAAAAAGATTTTAAGGAAACTCCACACTGTTTCCCAGACTAGGTGCATCAGTTTGCTATCTTTCCAAGAGTGTAAGAGGGTTCCCCTTTCTCCTCATCTTCACCAGCACCTGTTATTTCTTGTATTGTTGATTTTAGTCATTCTGACAAGTATGAAGTGATATCTCTTTGTAGATTTGATTTGTATTCCCCTGATGATCAGTGATATTGAGCATCTTTTCATGTGTCTGTTGGCCATCTGGATGTCTTCTTTGGAAAAATGTCTATTCATGTCTTCTGCCTACTTTTTAACTGAATTACTCATTTTTGGGGTGTTGAGTTTTGTAAGTTTTCTATATATTTAGAGACTAACTTTTAAAATCTAATATGTCATTTGTAAATATCTTCTCCTATTCTGTAGTTTGCCCTTTGGTTTTGTTTGTTGTTTCCTTCACTGTGCATAAGCTTTTTATCTTTTTAAAAAATATTTTATTTCTTTATTTGACAGAGAGAGATCACAAGTAGGCAGAGAGGCAGGCAGAGGGAGAAGGGGAAGCAGGCTCTCTACTGAGCAGAGAGCCCAATGCAGGGCTTGATCCCAGGACCCTGAGGTCATACATGACCTGAGTCAAAGACAGAGTCTTAACCCACTGAGCCACCCAGGTACCCCAACTTTTTATCATGATGAATTCCCAATAGTTTAGTTTTGCTTTTGTTTCCCTTGCCTCTGGGGACTTATCAAGGGGAAAAAAAAAATTGTAAGGCCAATGTCAAAGAGTAACTGCCTGTGTTCTCCTCTAGGATTTTGATGGTTTCCTTTTTCATATTTAGGTCTTCCATCCATTTTGAATTTAATTTTGTGTAGGGTGTAGTAAAGTTGTCCAGTTCCATTCTTTTGCATGTTATTGTGCAGTTTTCCAAGCACCATTTGTTGAATAGACTGTCTTTCTTCCATTGGATATTCTTTCATCTTTTGTCAATAGTCCATTGACCATATAATTGTGGGTTCATCTCTGGGTTTTCTGTTCTATTCCATTGATATAGCTGTCTTTTTCTTTGTCAGTACGGTGCTGTACTTTTTCTGTGCTAAGGGTTTAATTATTCAATAAACAAGTAAATGATTATTTTAACATTTTTGTATTTTATATTAACATTTTGACAAAACACTAATTCTTTTTTCTTCTTTTTTACCACTAATTCGTTTCAGTTCATACGTATTTGTGTATATAAACAAAGTGTAGTAGAATTGCCTACAAACTCAAAGCATAGTATATGGTTTACAAGATAAAAATTTCTTTCATTAGTAAAAGAGTCACATCTGGCAACTATGTTCTGTTTCAATTACATATATATATATATATATATATAGAGAGAGAGAGAGAGAGAGAGAGAGAGAGAGAAAGAAAATAAAATCAAATGCCTATGACTGCTTCTGTATTTCTTTTGAGCTTTGGATATTTTCTCTAAAACTTAACCAATAGTTTCTTGAGCTCCCTGCTCTAAAGACCCCAAGAGGATCTTTCTATTATACCAGAGGATCTTTCTATTGTACCAGAGTTGGCTTCTTTAGCCCTGGTTGACTTTTGAGTTCATTTTTCTGTCTTATTCAAGGCCTCTGGGACTCACTCTGCTTCCTTTTCTCTTTATTACTGTCAACTTCCACTCTATACATTGGCATGTCTAACTACCAAGACCAGTTCCAATACAGGAATCTATCTATCCCCCATTTTGGCGCTGTATGTGTGTGCATTGTTGTTTGTTTGTTTGTTTTGTTTTGTTTTGTTTTCTGCCAATGAAACAAAAGTATTTACAAGGTCATTATTCTACATTACTGGTATTATGGTCACATTTCTCTTTCTTTCCTAAATTAAATGAAAATCACATGGAATACCTGAATCATAGATAGATAAGATGCTTAACATTAGTTTCTTTTAAATCAAATTTTACCTTAAATAATAAATAAGCAAACAAACGAAAAATAAAAAGCAACATCAACAAGTTCATCCAAACCCAGAGGCTTATAATGTTCTGAAAAGTCTTGCATCTGACTTCTTAGTGCCCATTTATAATGGCCTGGTGTTGTGATTCTACTGGGCCAGGGTCTGCTTTGCTCTGTGTTGCTTCACTGTGCCATATGGAAAGCTGCTCAAGTATTTTTCACCCTGAGACTCAACTGTGGAATTCAATTTTAGTGGAGGTAGGATCTTTCTTCTTAATATCAAACTAAAAATCAAAAACCCTGTTTTTTTTTCAAGAGGCCTGTTTTTAACTCTTGAAACACAAATAGTTAATTCCATCATTTTTCCTGAATGGTGGATCTAGTACTTTCATTCTAGTGGTGGTAATCTTTAAGTCTGAAAGCTCTTTTTTAAATTTTTAATTTAATTTTTATTTTTATATTTTTAAATTTATTTATTTTTTTTAATAAACATATAATGTATATTTAGCCCCAGGGGTACAGGTCTGTGAATCGTCAGGTTGAAAGCTTTTTTTTTTCAAAGACAGGTATCCTTAATTTCTATAATAGCTCCACAAAATAAGTTTCTTTTAATGTTTTAAGGTGAAAGAAGAAAGTGGGAACCAGTGTGTGTTTATTCTTTACTAAAGCATTCTGCTACAAAACGAAAACAAAACAAACAAACAAAAAATGAACTTTTTGTTTTAAGGCTTTTAATCTTATATGAATGGAAATGGATACAAGGTTAGTTAGTTTCAATGGTATCATTACTGTAGTAAGCATGAGTTTAGTGTTTAAGTGAATGGCCTTTGGTGTTGAAAGATAAACTTTCAACTGCTCTCTCACTAACTATTTCCCAAAGCAAAATGATTAAATATCTTTTACTTGGTTCCTTAGTACATAAAACTGATATTACTTCACTCAGTCTTGGATTCTAATTACATTATTTTATTAATTCCTAAGTCACATGGCTTAATTCTTTCATATATTAACATCTCTGGAAGATGTCTTTTGTAATCAATATGTGAGAAAAGAATTGTGGAATAACTTGACAAAAATATAGCATCCTATAATTTGCTAAAATATGATATATGAGAGGGAAGGGGCAAGATGACAGAAGAGTGGGGGACCCTATTTCAACCAGTCCCCTGGATTGAGCTAGATATCTACCAGAGCACTCTGAAAACCCATGGAATAAGCCTGACTTGTAAGACTATACATGTTTGGACCTCTACAGGGGCAGAGGATCATCAGTGGAGAGGTACAGAGGAGTTGGGAGTGCATGGACAGATATCAAAGGATAAAGAGAAGGGGGAGGGAGCCACCAGAAGTGAGCCATTAGAAAGTAATACCTCAATATGAAAGTGCTTTGCACTTGGAGACCAGCAATAGCTTGGAGACTGTTGGCTGTGCGATGGGAAGGGACTGATAACAGCACTCAGAACAAAGGTACTTAAAAGACAAGTGTTGGGACTGGGCAGCATCAGGTGCGGACCTAATCCCATGGTCCCTGGGACAGCCACAGCCGCTGCCTTCCTGAGTCTGAGAGGACCTGGAACAAACTTGAGTTAGCAGTCCATAGGGCTGATGGCTGCCACCTCTACCACAGCAGCTGCTGCCTCTGAGAGGACTTGGCATGGACTTGAGTCCATGGTCCTAGGAACAGTAGTTGCCAGGACTGTGCTTGCCCAGACCAGTATTACTCATGGTTTTGGTGGCCTGGGGGTACACAGACAACAAAAAGAGACAACACAGAGAACAAAAGCTCCAGAGAATGAAATACCAAAAAAAATTGGTTTCCAAGGAGCCCAACCCTTTGAGAGCAGGCAGGGCAACTCTACCCAAGCAGGACTGACTGAAAAACAATGTGGCAGGCCCCTCCCCCAGAATACAAGCTGAAAGAACAAGAGGACAACAACCACAGGGTCCCCATAAAACTGTAAAACCTCAACACCATGGGAAAACAGGAGATTAATATACATTAATATCCTGGTACTGCCCCACAGACTGTATATTTCTTAGATACAATTATCTCTCTCTTTTTAATTCTTTTCCATAATTCTTGTTCTTTTATTTTTTTTTACCTACTTGTACTTCAACTAGATATTTAAGACAACATATCCCATAGTAACTATTTAACTTGAATTTTTTATCCATATAATTTTTTCTTTTC
>ML110969.1:0-13833 GCA_003697995.1 Taxidea taxus jeffersonii | reverse complement strand
TATATATATATATATATATATATATATAGAGAGAGAGAGAGAGAGAGAGAGATAGATAGATAGATATAAACTTCAAGGTAGTCCTGTTCTCCCTGTTCAATATTGCCTTTATATACATACTAGTTTTAATTTCCCTGTATCTCTGGAAAGTTGAGTCCTCTAACAAAGATAACAAAATACACCCAGGAAGAACTGAAATACACTTCCTCACTCACATTGAGGGATTGTAACCACGTTCCCATCACTTCACCTTTTTATTATTATTTTTTTTTTTATTTTTCCTTTGTCAGTCTTTTTGTTTGTTTGTATGTTTTAGTTTTTGTACTTTATAAATCTTACTCATGGGGCTCATTTTGACTGAGTTTCTTTTCTTTTCTTTACTTTCTTTTTAGCAGTGACTTCGAATTGCTCCAAAACTTCCCAGGGTTCACCTTGTCTGGATCATGGTTGATATTTTCAGCTACACATCCCCTCAAACTCAACTCGACAGAATGACAAGGAGAAGGAATTTCCAACAAAGAAAACATGCAGAGACAGTGGCCTCTCCAGCAGATCCAATGGATATGGATCTAAGGAAGATAGCAGGAATAGACTTTAGGGTAACAGTTCTGAAGGCAATAGTCAGGCTAGAGAAAACTATTAATGGCAACATAGATTTGTTAAGGACAGAGTGAGAGAAAATCTGACAGAACCTAAAAATGCTATTAATGAGATTCAATCTAATCTAGATACTCTGATACTTAAGGCAAATGAGGCAGAAGATCAAGTTAGTGATCTAGAAGACAAACTGATAGAAAAGAAAGATCAGGAGGGGACCTGGAGCAAACAGTTTAGAACCCATGAAAACAGAATTAGAGAAATAAATTATGCCATGAAACATTCCAATGTCAGAATTATGGGAATCCCTGAGGGGGTGTAGAGAGAGAAGACTAGAAAATATAATTGACTAAATCCTACTTGAGAAGTTCCCTAATCTGGGAAATGGAATAAATGTTCGTGTCCTAGAGGCAGAGAGGACATCCCCAATATCAATGAGGGTAAACCAACCCCCCAGAATATTAAAGTGAAACTTTCCTATCTTAGAACCAAGGAAACCATTTTAAGGGCAGCCAGAGGGAAGATATTCTTTACATACAGAGGGAAGAACATCAGAATAATATCAGACCTATCCACAGAGACCTGGCAAGCCAGAAAGTTCTGGCAAGACAATTCAGGGCACTAAATGAAAAGAACATGCAACCAGGAATTCTTTATCTAACAAGGCTGTCATTCAGAATAGATGAAGAGATAAGAAGCTTCCAGAATGGCAGATACTGAAAGAATATGTGACCACTAAGCTGGCCATGTAAGAAGTATTAAGGGGGTGTCTATAAAAAGATAAAGACCCCCAAGATGCTCCCATAAAATGGCACAGGGTTGCACTTTGGATAAAAACACAGGACCCATTCATATCCTGTCTACAAGACACTCATTTTGAACCTAAAGATACATCCAGACTGAAAGTGAAGGGATGGAGAGTTATCTTTAATGCCAATGGACCTCAAAAGAAAGCTGGGGTAGTAATTCTCATATCAGACAATTTATATTTTAAGCTGAAGACTTTAGTTAAAGATACAGAAGGACACTGTATCATTTTTAAATGGTTTATTCAACAATAAGAACTAACAATTGTAAATATCAATGCCCCCAACATGGGAGCAGCCAACTACATAAGCCAAATGTTAACCAAAGTAAAGGGACATATTGATAATAATTCCTTAATTGTAGGGGATCTTAACCTGCCACTCTCAGCAATAGACAGATCATCTAAGTAGATAATCAACAAATAAACGAGAGCTTTGAATGACAGACTGGACCAGATGGACCTCATAGATATATACAGAACATTCTACCCTAAAACAACAGAATACTCATTCTTTCAAGTGCACATGGAACTTTCTCCAGAATAGACCATATACTGGGTCACAAGTCAGGTTTCAACTGATAGCAAATAATTGAGATTATTCCCTGCATATTCTCAGATGACAATGCTTGGAAACTGGAACTCAATCACAAGGTAAAGTTTGGAAGAAATTCAAATACTTGAAAGCTAAAGACCGTCAAGGATGAATACCCATCTTTTGCATCAACATGGATGGGACTGGAGGATATTATGCTGAGTGAAATAAGTCAAGCAGAGAAAATCAATTATCGTATAGTTTTACTTGTAGAACATAAGGAATAACGTGGAGGACATTAGGAGGAGGAAGGGAAAAGTGAAGGGGGGGGTCAGAAGGGGAGACAGACCATGAGAGTCTATGGATTCCAAGAAACAAAGGTAGGGTTTTATTTTTTTTTAACTTTTTTAAAGATTTTATTTATTTATTTATTTAACGGACAGAAGAAGTAGGCAGAGAGGCAGGCAGAGAGAGAGGAGGAAGCAGGCTCCCCACTGATCAGAGAGCCCGATGCGGGGCTTGATCCCAGGACCCTGGGATCATGACCCAAGCCAAAGGCAGAGGCTTTAACCCACTGAGCCACCCAGGTGCCCCAAAGGTAGGGTTTTAGAAAGGGGCTGAATGGGGGGATGTGTTGGCCCAGTGATGGGTATTAAAGAGGGCACGCATTGCATGGATCACTGTTTATGTATTGTTATACATAAACAATGAATCTTGGAACACTACATCAAAAACTAATGGTGCAGGATGCCTGGGTGGCTCAATGGGTTAAGCCTCTGCCTTTGGCTCCGGTCATAATCTCAGGGTTCTGGGATCGAGTCCCACTGCTCTCTGCTCAGCGGAGAGCCTGCTTCCCCCTCTCTCTCTCTGCCTACTTGTGATCTCTCTCTGTAAAAGGAATAAATAAAAAATCTTAAAAAAAAAAAACCTAATGATGCACTGTATGGTAACTAACATAGCATAATAAAAGATACAATGTAAATAAATTAATTAATTAAATTAAATATGATATATGAGATAATGTGTAAAAATGAAAATTAAGAGCTAGGCTTTGGAAACAGTGTCTAAGATACAATTTTACTTTTATCTCTAGATACATGAACTTCAAAAGATTTTTTTAACTATTTTGGCCTATATTTTTGTAATTGTGAGAAACTAATGATATAAACAATAAATACTTCATTGTTTTCAGCAGAAATGATGTGATGGTTAGAAATATCTGACATATAGCCACTGTTCCTGAAAATTAAGTGGGCTTTAGTAAAGTGAAAATGAAGTAAAATCCATTTTGAATTTCAGACATCTGATCTGTTTTTAGAATCAAATTAGCTAGTACTCCACATTTCCAAGATTATACTAACTTCCTCCATGAAATTCCCCTTCAGGCCAGTGATGCAATCAGAACAAATCATTACTTTTAAACATCTATATATTCAGCCACTTCCACTGAATGAATTTCAGAATTTTCATTGTTTTCTAAATGGTGAAATGTATTTCAGAAATACATGCATGTCTAATATATGTATCAGAACAGATTTCTGGTAGAAATGATAGAATATATTAGGAATTTGAGAAACAAGATAGATAGAGTATCACATGGGAAGGGAGGCAAAATGAAATAGCATGAAACCAGAGACGGAGACAAACCATAAGAGACTTAATATCAGGAAACAAACTGAGGGTTGCTGGAGTGGAGGTGGGGTGGGAAGGATGGGGTGGCTGGGTGATGGGCATTAGACAGTGCATGTGCTATGGTGAGTGCCATGAATTGTGCAAGACTGATGAATCACAGACTTGTACCTCTGAAACAAATAATACATTATATATTAATTTAAAACATGATGGAATAGTAGAGCTTGATAAAATAGATTTTTAGAGAAATTTGTTTCCTTTTTTTGTAGAAAACCTCTCTTTAAATAAGTAAGTTGCCTTTCTACAAATTTACATTAAAAAAAAAAAAAAGGGGGGACGCCTGGGTGGCTCAGTTGGTTAAGCAGCTGCCTTTGGCTCAGGTCATGATCCCAGCGTCCTGGGATCGAGTCCCACATTGGGCTCCTTGCTCCGCAGGGAGCCTGCTTCTCCCTCTGTCTCTGCCTGCCACTCTGTCTGCCTGTGCTCACTTGCTCTCTCTCTAACAAATAAATAAAATCTTAAAAAAAAAAAAGGACAGACCTTAGGCTTTGTCCTCTTTGGGAAAGTACTGCTTTATTTTTCCCTCTATACAAACCATCTTTCTTAAGTGCCTCTTGTCTTATCATCTGGAAATTTGTAGTCAGGGTTAATTTGGGTTGAAAGAAACTGTATGAAGTCTATACTACTAAAGTATGAGGAAACTTTGCGTTTCAAACGTCCTGAAATTTGTATACCCATCTATACTAGTTACCTATGGCTGCTCTAGCAAAGTGCCACACAATGGGAGGCTTAAAAGAACAGGAATTAATTATATCACATTTCTGAATGCTAGAAATCTGAAATCACAGTGTTTACAGGACCATGCTATCTAAACGCTCTCAGAGAATATCCTTCCTTGCCTTTTCCAGCTTTTGGTAGTCAGATAATCTTTGGCTTGTAGATGCATTTTTTCAATATGTCCTCTTCCTATTTCTTCATATGACATCTGCCTGTGTGTCTCTGTATATTCACATGGTCATATTCTTAATAAGGACACCAGTCATACTGGATTGAGGTACTACCCTATTTTAGTATGGCCTAGTTTTAATTTAACTAATTATATCTACAAAGACTGTATAGCCAAATAAGATCACATTTTGAGGTACTGAAGCATATTTTTGGGAGACATAATCCACTTATAACCTATAATGCCATAACATAATCATAGAGATATATGTCCTATAGTGATTTTTAAGCACTATTATATTTTATAATATATCATTGTATATATTGTATATATTGATGTATATAATACATCACTTGGACTTTTGGTCCTTTTGAAACTCTGTATACCTAACATGAATAGCCTAACATGTAGGTAAGAAACCCAAACATATATTAATATAGTCCAATCTTATGTGAGAGCCCATATACAAATGTGAGGTACAATTTATATGTATAATTTATATATAATTATCCTATCCTTATAATGACACAAATGACTTATTTCAATGTGGTTATACTAGAAAATCCTTACTTTGTTGCCTACCATATAGGAAAAAAATGTTGGAGATACATGTTGCCTGGAGTTTAATGAATAATATTTCATCAACTTTTATTACAAAATCTTCCTGGATCATTTCTAAAATTCATTTAAATAGACAATGTTGAACTGTCTTTCCAGTCTATAGTCTCTCAGTTTCAAAAACTTCCCCTTGATTACATTTGGCCAGCAATTCTCATATTTATACCAAGAACCTATCCTTACCAGTAAATACACCATTTCTAAAATCTGCTTCAAAAATCCCACCTTCTCCAATCATCACCTCTGCTTCCAATTCGTTTACTTTAGACACACCTGGGCATAATTATTGGCTTTATGAGCATATTCATGGTGTTGTCTTTCTGGCCACTGAACAAAACTCCCTGCCTTCCCAGCCTGAAAAAAGAACTCCCAAGAGTGATTAGAACCAACTACTCACTCCACTGGCACTGCTCTTAAATAGTTAAGTTTTACTAAAGAAAATAATAAAAATGGATTGAATTATAATACTGTAACTTCATGATTAAAAGCCTCAAATGGGTATTGAACACTGCACAGTAGTTCAATACTGTTTTCTTCATAAGTTCACATTCCCACTCTCTGAGATGTCTACTATACTAATTCTCCTTTCTCCTCAACCTATATTTCTATAGTTCTTTTCAACCACATTCTCAGTTTATGGCCTCTCCTCATACTTCACTAGTAATGTGGAATCCTTCTGACAGAATTTATTCCTTTTTCCATTCCCAAATCCACAAGCCAACTTCTATCAGTAGCATTGTATCAGTATTTCTATCTAATTCTGATCTATTTTATCCTCAAATCACCTTCAATTTCTGTGCCTCTACAAGATCATTCCCTGTCACATAAAAACCTGTCCCAAAACTTACTTTCTAGATGAAAGGGAAGTGAAAATTTTAAAAAAAAATTGCAAAAAGAAACAAGGAAACATCAACAAAGAAATTCTACCTTAACTTCATATCTGTTTCCATGTACTCTTTTTTTTTTTTTTTTTTTTTTTTGTCTTCTGAAACAAATTATCAGCATGGTCTCAAAGTTCTCACTTTTCATTCAACATTTGAAAAAACAAAACAAAACAAAACATTTGGGGCACCTGGATGGCTCAATGAGTTAAAGCTTCTGCCTTTGGCTCGGGTCATGATTCCAAGGTGCTGGGATCAATCCCCACATTGGGCTCTCTGCTCAGCAGGGAGCCTGCTTCCCTTCCTCTCTCTCTCTGCCTGCCTCTCTGCCTGCTTGTGATCTCTGTGTGTCAAATAAATAAATAATATCTTTAAAAAAAGAAAAAAAATGTTTTTTAACTTAAAAACAATATCTATCTTTTGAAACATGGTTATAAAGATTCTTATCATTACCAGATTAGCCATAATTCAACCAATGACCACATGGAAGAGACTTGTACATATTTTCTGGATGCTTATTAGAAAGGAATAAAATTAGTTTCTGTGGCCACTCTTTGGCACACCAGCTTGTTGAAAGTTCTTGTATATGAAGACTGGAGTCATAGGTATAAACCTGTGAAAGAACAATGTTACAAAGCTAAACTGAGCCAAGATCTAGAATGTTCAAGAAGAAGGGACCTGGAATTCTGTATGCTATTACGTTAAGGAGCAATAAAACATGGACCCATCTAATATTCAAAGCTCTGTGCATTTAAGCAGAAGTGGGAGGTTGCCAAGTTTGAGAGTAGCAATGAAAAATAAAAGGATGCCAAACTCAACATTAAGCCCAAATTTCAAGAGATATAAAAAACAAAATCATCACTTGGAGGAGGCAGGCTATAACTAAAACAGTGTTCTTAAAAAAGTGGTAGGTTTCTGTTAGAATGTGAATGGGAAAGAAGGGTTATCTAGGTGGCTCAGTCATTGAGTATCTCCTTCTGCTCAGGTCATGATCCCAGGTTCCTGGAATCAAACCCCGCATTAGGCTTCCTGCTCAGAAGGAAACCTGTTTCTTCCTCTCCCACTCCCCCTGCTTCTGTTCCCTCTCTCACTGTGTCTCTCTCTGTCAAATAAATAAATAAAATATTTTAAAAAATGAATGGGAAAGAAAAATCAGAAAAAAAATTGAATATATGGGCAAGTTCTCAATATGGGTAATGTTGGGGGAAGGTGTTAGAATGGGATATGTATAGTCCCCCAAATGGGGATTAGGGTAAGTAGAGAGTTCATGGGTATGTGGTGGGTTTGTAGAGGAAGGTGTGAATGAGGAATAACCTAAGAGACCTAGGCTTCTCTTTGATGTTTATAAAGGGAGGGGAAAACTTTGAAATTATTCCTAATATCTCTGAGGCAGGATATGATGCACTGGAAGAGTAGGTGTCTTGATAGGTCATGCAGTATCCACCCTGTCTTCTCCTTAGCTTCTGTTGATGAAGGTCTCCAGGTTAGAACATGGATGATACAACTAAACATCAGGGCCCACTCTTTGACTCTTACTAGTAAAAGTATCAACAACATATTTTACATTCAATTTATTGATTTAGATAAACCAAAATAATACTGCCTGTTCTAAACAGATAGTGAAGCAGTAGAAAATAAATCAAGAGAACAATCTCATCTGTAATTGCACCAAAATAGGAAGATATGTAGAAATAAACCTAATCAAAGAGGTGAAAGACCTATACTCTGAAAACTATAAAATACTAACAAAAGAAATTAAAGATGACACAAAGAAATGGAAAGATATTCTATGCTCATTGATTGTGAGAACAAATACTGTTTTTTTTTTTTTAAGGTTTATTTGTTTGACAGAGATCACAAGTAGGCAGAGAGGCAGGTGGGGAAGGCAGACTCCATGCTGAGCAGAGAACAACTCCTGGGCCCTAGGATCATGACCTGAGCCAAAGGCAGAGGCTTTAACCTACTTAGCCACCCAGGTGCCCTGGAAGAACAAATATTGTTAAAATGTCTATTTTACCCAAATAAATCTACACATTTAACATAATCCCTATCAAAATACCACCAACACTTTTCACAGAACTAGAACAAACAATGCTAAAATTTGTATGGGACTACAGAAGACCCTAAGTGGCCGAAGCAGTTTGTAAAAGAAAAGCAGAGCTGGAGGTATCACAATTCCAGACTTCAAGTTATATTACAGAACTGTAGTTATCAAAACGATGTGACACTGGCACAAAAACAGACACATAAATCAATGAAACAGCATAGAAAACCCAGAAATAAATCCACAATTACATGGTCAACTAACTTTCAACAAAGCAGGAAAGAATATCCAATGGGAAAACAAATAAACAAACAAACAAACAGTTTCTCCAATGAATAGTGTTTGGAAAACTAGAGAGCCACATGCAAAAAAAAAAAAAAGAAAAGAAAAAGAAATTTGACCCCAAAATACATTCAAAATGGGTGAAAGACCTAAATCTGGGACAGGAATTCATCAAAATCCTGAAAGAAAAAACAGGCAGTAACTTCTCTGACATTAGTCATAACAACTTTTTTTTTTTTTTTAATCCTAAATAAGTCTCCAGAGGCAATGGAAACAAAAGTAAAAATAAACTATTGGGATTTCATCAAGGTTAAAAAAAAAAATGAACTTATGCGTAGTGAAGGAAATAATCAACAAAACTAAAAGTCAACTTACAGAATGGGAGAAAATTTTTAAGTGACATATTTGATAAAGGGTTAGTATCCAAAATATATGAAGAACTTACAAAACTCAACATCCCCAAAACAATCCAATGAAAAAATACATAGAAAACATGAACGGATATTTCTCCAAAGACATCCAGATGTCCAATAAACGCATGAACAAATGTTGAACATCATTTATTATCAGAGAAATGCAAATCAAAACTATAATGAGATATCACCTTACATCTGCCAAACTAGCCAAAATCAACAGTACAAGAAGAAACAGGTGTTAGCAAAGGTATGGAGAAATGCAAAAGCCCTCTAGAAAACAGTATGAAGTATCTATAAAAGGTTAAAAAAGAACACAAATAAAAACTCCCCTATGATCCAGCAGACACACTACTGGGTATTAACTCAAAGAATACAAAACACTAATTCAAAGAGATACATGCACCCTTACATTTACAGCAGTATTATCAACAATAGCCAAATTATAGTAGCAACCCAAGGGTTCATTGACTGACGAATGGATTAATGATGTAGTGTATATATATAAAAGGACCTTAAAAATAATGAAATTTTGCCATTTACTTATTTTTTTATTTATTTAAGCTTTTTTTTTTTTTAATTTACACATATAATGTAGCCCCACCACCTTCTCCCAACCCCTCTCCCCCCCACAAACCCCCTCAGTTTGTTTTATGACATTAAGAGTCTCTTTTGGTTTGTCTCCCTCCCGATTTTTATTTTCCTACCACCTTAACCCCCACCCCCATTGCTTCTCCACTTCCTCATATCAGGGAGATCATGTGATAGTTGTCTTTCTCCAGTTGACTTATTTTGCTAAGCATAATACGCTCTAGTTCCATCCATGTCGTCACAAATGGTAAGATTTCATTTCTTTTGATGGCTGCATAGTATTCCATTGTATATATATACCACACCTCCTTTATACATTCATCTGTTGATGGACATCTAGGTTCTTTCCATAACTTGGCTATTGTGGACATTGCTGCTATAAACATTCGGGTACATGTGCCCCTTTGGATCACTACGTTTGTATCTTTGGGTAAATACTCAGTAGTGCAATTGCTGGGTCATAAGGTGGCTCTATTTTCAATTTTTGAGGAACCTCCATGCTGTTTTCCAGAGTGGTTGCACCAGCTTGCATTTCCACCAACCGTGTAGGAGGGTTCCCCTTTCTCCACATCCTCGCCAGCATCTGTCATTTCCTGACTTGTTCATTTTAGCCATTCTGACTGGTGTGAGGTGGTATCTCATTGTGGTTTTGATTTGTATTTCCCTGATGCCCAGTGATGTGGAGCACGTTTTCATGTGTCTGTTGGCCATCTGGATGTCTTCTTTGCAGAAATGTCTGTTCATGTCCTCTGCCCATTTCTTGATTGGATTATTTGTTCTCTGGGTGTTGAGTTTGCTAAGCTCTTTATAGATTTTGGATACTAGCCCTTTATCTGATATGTCGCTTGCAAATATCTTCTCCCATTCTGTCAGTTGTCTTTTGGTTTTGTTGACTGTTTCCTTTGCTGTGCATAAGCTTTTGATCTTGATGAAGTCCCAATAGTTCATTTTTTCCCTTGTTTCCCTTGTCCTTGGCGTGGTACCTAGGAAGAAGATGCTGCGGCTGAGGTTGAAGAGGTTGCTGCTTGTGTTCTCCTCAAGGATTTTGATGGATTCCTTTCTCACGCTGAGGTCCTTCATCCATTTTGAGTCTATTTTCATGTGTGGTGTAAGGAAATGGTCCAGTTTCATTTTTCTGCATGTGGCTGTCCAATTTTCCCAACACCATTTGTTGAAGAGGCTGTCATTTTTCCATTGGATATTCTTTCCTGCTTTGTCGAAGATTAGTTGACCATAGAGTTGAGGGTCTATTTCTGGGCTCTCTATTCTGTTCCATTGATCTATGTGTCTGTTTTTGTGCCAGTACCATACGGTCTTGATAATGACAGCTTTGTAGTAGAGCTTGAAGCCTGGAATTGTGATGCCACCAACTTTGGCTTTCTTTTTCAATATTCCTTTGGCTATTCGAGGTCTTTTCTGGTTCCATATAAATTTTAGGATTATTTGTTCCATTTCTTTGAAAAAATTGGATGGGATTTTGATAGGCATTGCATTAAATGTGTAGATAGCTTTAGGTAGCATAGATATTTGCACAAAATTTATTCTTCCAATCCATGAGCATGGAATATTTTTCCATTTCTTTGTGTCTTCCTCAATTTCTTTCATGAGTACTTTATAGTTCTCTGAGTATAGATTCTTTGCCTCTTTGGTTAGGTTTATTCCTAGGTATCTTATGGTTTTGGGTGTAATTGTAAATGGGATTGACTCCTTAATTTCTATTTCTTCTGTCTTGTTGTTGGTGTAAAGAAATGCAACTGATTTCTGTGCATTGATTTTATATCCTGACACTTTACTGAATTCCTGTACAAGCTCTAGCAGTTTTGGAGTGGAGCCTTTCGGGTTTTCCACATATAGTATCATATCATCTGCAAAGAGCGATAGTTTGACTTCTTCTTTGCCGATTTGAATGCCTTTAATTTCTTTTTGTTGTCTGATTGCTGAGGCTAGGACTTCTAGTACTATGTTGAATAGCAGTGGTGATAACGGGCATCCCTCCCGTGTTCCTGACCTTAATGGAAAAGCTCTCAGTTTTTCTCCATTGAGAATGATATTTGTGGCGAGTTTTTCATAGATGGCTTTGATAATATTGAGGTATGTGCCTTCTATCCCTACACTTTGAAGAGTTTTTGATTAGGAAGGGATATCGCACTTTGTCAAATACTTTTTCAGCATCTATTGAGAGTATCATATGGTTCTTGTTCTTTCTTTTGTTAATGTATTGTATCACATTGATTGATTTGTGGATGTTGAGCCAACCCTGCTGCCCTGGAATAAATCCCACTTGGTCATGGTGAATAATCATTTTAATGTACTGTTGGATCCTATTGGATAGTATTTTGGTGAGAATTTTCGCATATGTGTTCATCAAGGATATTGTTCTGTAATTCTCTTTTTTGATGGGATCCTTGTCTGGTTTGGAGATCAGGGTGATGCTGGCCTCATAAAATGAGCTGGGAAGTTTTCTTTCCATTTCTATTTTTTGGAACAGTTTCAGGAGAATAGGAATTAATTCTTCTTTAAATGTTTGGTAGAATTCCCCTGGGAAGCCATCTGGCCCTGGGCTTTTGTTTGTTGGGAGATTTTGGATGACTGTTTCAATCTCCTTACTGGTTATGGGCCTATTCAGGTTTTCTATTTCTTCCTGGTTCAGTTTTGGCAGTTTATATGTCTCTAGGAAAGCATCCATTTCTTCCAGATTGTCGAATTTGTGGCATAGAGTTGTTCATAATATGTTCTTATGATTGTTTGTATTTCTTTGGTGTTGGTTGTGATCTCTCCTCTTTCATTCATGATTTTATTTATTTGGGTCCTTTCTCTTTTCTTTTGGATAAGTCTGGCCAGGGGTTTATCAATATTACTAAATCTTTCAAAGAACCATCTCCTAGTTTCATTGATTTGTTCTATTGTTTTTTTGGTTTCTATTTCATTGATTTCTGCTTTGATCTTTATTATTTCTCTTCTCCTGCTGGGTTTAGGCTTTCTTTGTTGTTCTTTCTCGAGCTCCTTTAGGTGTAGGGTTAGGTTGTGTATTTGAGACCTTTCCTGTTTCTTGAGAAAGGCTTGTATCGCTATATATTTTCCTCTCAGGACTGCCTTTATTGTGTCCAAAAGTTTTTGGCCAGTTTGTTTTTCATTATCATTTGTTTCCATGATTTTTTCAATTCTTCTTTAATTTCCTGGCTGACCCATTCATTCTTTAGAAGGATGCTGTTGAGTCTCCATGTATTTTGTGCTCTTTCCAAATTTCCTCTTGTGATTGAGTTCTAGCTTCAGGGTATTGTGGTCTGAAAATATGCAGGGAATGATCCCAATGTTTTGATAGTGGTTGAGACCTGATTTATGACCCAGGATGTGATCTATTCTGGAGAATGTTCCATGGGCACTAGAGAAGAATGTGTATTATGTTGCTTTGGGATGGAATGTTCTGAATATATCTGTGATGTCCATCTGCTCCAGTGTGTCATTTAAGACCTTTATTTCCTTGTTGATCTTTTGCTTGGATAATCTGTCCATTTCAGTGAGGGGTGTGTTAACGTCTCCAACTATTATTGTATTCTTGTCAATGTGTTTCTTTGATTTTGTTATTAATTGGTTTATTTAGTTGGCTGCTCCCATGTTAGGGGCATAGATATTTAAAATTGTTAGATCTTCTTGTTGGACAGACCCTTTGAGTATGATATAGTGTCCTTCCTCATCTCTTATTAGTCTTTGGCTTAAAATCTAATTGATCTGATATAACGATTGCCACCCCAGCTTTCTTCTGATGTCCATTAGCATGGTAAATTGTTTTCCACCCCCTCACTTTCAATCTGGAGGTGTCTTCCGGTCTAAAATGAGTTTCTTATAGGCAGCGTATGGATGTTCTTTTTTTTTTTTTTTTCCATTGTGAAACCCTGTGTCTTTTGATTAGGGGCATTTAGCCCTTTTACGTTCAGGGTAACTATTGAGAGATATGAATTTAGTGTCATTGCATTGTCTGTAAGGTGATTGTTACTGTATATTGTCTCTGTTCTTTCTGATAATACTTTTAGGGTCTCTCTTTGCTTAGAGTACCCCTTTCAATATTTCCTGTAGAGCTGGTGTGGTGTTTACAAATTCTTTCAGTTTTTGTTTGTCCTGGAAGCTTTTAATCTCTCCTTCTATTTTCAATGATAACCTAGCTGGATAAAGTATTCTTGGCTGCATGTTTTTCTCATTTAGTGCTCTGAGTATATCATGCCAGTTCTTTCTGGCCTGCCAGGTCTCTGTGGATAAGTCTGCTGCCAATCTAATATTTTTACCATTGTATGTTACAGACTTCTTCTCCCGTGCTGCTTTCAGGATTTTCTCTTTGTCGCTAAGACTTGTAAATTTTGCTATTAGATGGCGGGGTGTGGACCGATTCCTATTGATTTTGAAGGGTGTTCTCTGCACCTCCTGGATTTTGATGCTTGTTCCCCTTACTATATTAGGGAAATTCTCTACAATAATCCTCTCCAGTATACCTTCT
>RCUC01165687.1:0-53654 GCA_003697995.1 Taxidea taxus jeffersonii | reverse complement strand
AAAAAAAAAAAATGAAAGCAAAACAAGCCCTGTGGTTGGGTTTGCAAAATGCCACATGGAAGGCCAGTCTCTGCTGACTAATGCTTGGCTGTGGTAAGCCAGCGTCTTGGCACACCTTCTTCAACTTTAGGAATGGGGGAGAGGTCCTCCCTGTCATCATTTTCTGTAACTATATTAGAGTGTATCAGACACAGAATAGGTATATGGAAACTTTTATTTTAATTTATTTATATGTTTAAGATTTTATTTATTTATTTGAGAGAGAGAGAGAGAGAGAGCACACAGCAGCAGGGGGAGTGGCAGAGGGAGAGGGAGAAGCAGGCTCCCTGCTGAGCAGGGAGCCCGATCTGGGGCTCGATCCCAGGACCCTGGAATCATGACCTGAGCGAAGGAAGACACTTAACTGACTGATCCACCCAGGCGCCCTGAAAACGTTTTATTTTAATAAACGAAAGAATGAATGAAGATTGAGTTAAGGTAATTTCTTTCTCTGGTAACTGGAGGACGCACTTTTCCACCTTACCCACTTACCTAGGGGAGGGGCCACGCAGATGCCCCTGCTCAAGAGAAGGGGCGGGGCACCCCACATCTTCATAATACAGGGATAGGTCCATCAGGATGCCCTAGATATTTTAAGCAACCCAAGGGTTAACAGTTCCTCCCCATCTATGAAAGAAAGCCAACATGCACCATCACTGGTGTTATTTTATTAATATCGCATCCTCCTACCTTCTCTGATGAGCCCTTTTAAAAGTCAGGACTGAGGCAGGGTTGGCCACAGGCTGCTGACTATAGCAGGAAAGAAACTGGATGCCGACTTTGTGGCAAAGCAGTTTCCAGACAGTCCTCCGTGCACAGGACGGGGGCTTCTCCATTTTCCCGATGCCGTGTTTCCCTGCTCGCCTGCATGCTCAGAGTTTTGAATTTTGGCAGCTTTCCTTGGGATGGAAAGAAGCTGGAAGTAACTCCTGCTCATTTTCCTTGACTCGTCGGTGTCACTCCATACATCATCGAGCCGCGGAGATGGTGGCTCACGGGGACCCTCCCCCTCCAAGGCAGCTGGAGAAACCCATAAGGCAGGCTAAAGCTTAAACCCAAGGCTCCTTGGCTAGCTTGGCACTTCCTCTTACTAGTGAAACACATCTTTGACAGTCCACAAAAGTCTCCCTTCTGGGCCTCCTTTGTCTAAACTTAATATTTCCTGTATTAAGTCTTCTAACAATCATCGTGAGGAAGGTTGAATGCTAAAGAATTCAGAATCAATTAAGACTCCTCCAGGAAATCAAAACCTTCTGTTAAGCTGTAAAATGCTCTGGGATGAACTGGTGTCACCTGATAATATTGCACCAGAGATGTATTGTAAAGCCTGATGCTCGAGGCCAAGTGTCTCTTTCTACAAAAGCTACAATCCCCTCACCACATGAAGTTTATCAGCGCAAGAAGAATAGAAATAATGAGTGATTATACACCACCTTAAGTGATGGTTCTTTTCCCTAATATCAATAGAAAAGACTCTTCCTCTTTGTGACCACCTCCACGGCTCTTAGGAAGAGATGCTGCAGCGACAATGAGAAGGCTGGGATGTCCCCCATTTCGTCATGACTGTCTAATAGTGGGGTTCTTTTCTTAAAGTATAATTCCAAGATTAGTAGCTACAGATTAAAGGAACTGCAGGATTCCAGGCAGTCCAAGACCAGGGGGACTCACAGTGGCAGAATGCAAGGTCAAAGTCTTGATGGGCAGCCACAATACCTAGGTCCCAGGGAATGACAGAACATTTACCTTTAAATCAATAAGTGAGCAGAACCAAGAACTTTTCACAGAAAAATAAAAATTTGCCATGAGAATTCCCAATGAGCCATAAAAGTTATGCTAAAAAGAGGCCCAGTTTATGTAACCTTCCCAACCTAGAAAGTTCCACAAGAGACAATTTGAGGGACAATGGTGAGACAGGTAACACAACTCAGAGTCTTCCCAGATTTAGGAATTCTGACACATGAACAGATAATGTCATGAGAAAATGCACTTGAATTTCAAAAAGGATAGTCAACACTTCTTCTTTCATCAGTCATAAATCATTGCCTTTGTGTTATTTTTTACATGGTATTCAGACATGGGACCTCCAGGCTTCCTCCATAGACTAGACTGAAGAACACGAGACAGGTATTCCCAGCCCAGAGTGATTGCTAAACACTTGTGCATGTTTCCTGTGCTGAGATCCTTCGTTACGCCGGCTTGACTGTTCCGGGGCAGGGGTGCTGCTTTATCTTTAATGGGCCAGACCTCATTTTTATTCCCACTTCTGGGAAGGACTGTTTGACTCACGTGAAACTTTTCTGGGCTTTGTTAGTGTGGCAAGCATGTTGCTTGGGCCGGCAGGTAATTTCAGTAGAATATAGGTGGTTAATTCCATTGCCAGAGCCATTGAGCTGTCTACACGGTCAGTTTGCTGTGTGCTCACTTGCTGTATATACATAGAGCACACTGCAGAAATATGCACCTCCTCTCAACGCAGCACGCAAGCTGTTAGCAATCTTCTTTACATTACCTGAGGCCCACTCCATCACCCCTTTCACTTAATATGATAGATTGCAGGACGTAATATAGAAAAATGTAGTGTGTGTGGCATATAAACTCACAGTGCATATCGGATTTAATATACAATGCACAGAAGCCACTCTATAATACATAGTCAAAAAGGCTGCACGCTGCTGTATTGATGCCGGGCCCAGTTCAGGAGAATAAGGCAAGTTTCCATTGCCAGAAAAGAGCAGAGTATTCAATTTCTCATCTAGTATAGAGTATAAATAAAACATGGTGTACGGTAATACCAAACTGCATGAAATGATTTCCCTTAGTACATAAACTTATAGCACCCCAGTCTTTGCTTCAAGTTGAATTTTCCCAGTTCTCTCGGATGGCAATAGGGAATTGTCTGACCTTCTACAGCAAGAACTTCCCACTTAACAGATTCCAGGGCTCCGCTGGGCCTCACGCTAATGGACAGCCATTAACCATCTTGGAGCTCCTTAGAATTCCCTGGAGCTTTGCAAGCTGAGTTCCTGGATCTCTCCAGAGTCAGGAGTTGACAGGCAGCTGTCAGTCAACTGGAAATTTCTTAAAGCTATACCCTGTAGCAAATAAAAGTGCTCAGTATTTATAATGAGAAAAGATGATTGTGCCAACGCTAATATGATTTAATAAAAACATTAACCCGGTAGATGTCATCTTTAAGTCTAGTTACCTCCAAATAAATGTCTACGTATTACGTAGTGCCTCTTATTTATAGAGAGCTATTGATACATTCCTCTGCCGTTCTTGAGCACAGTCATTTCCGCCTTTACAGCCATACCTTGAGAAGGGTAGCTCTCAGTTATAGAAGTCCCCAATTTCCGTGAAAGTCTGTGAAAATGAGACAATCGGAGAAGATCTTTTCTAAAGCAAATCTTATATTAGCATTACTGCTTTCACAGGGTTGCGTGGTCTAAAGGGATGAAAGAGGACTAACGCCAGATACTTTGGAGATGAATCTCATCTTGGTTCTTTCTTCAGTGGGTAACTTACTGTAGCTTTGTTAGCCTCATTCTCTCCACGAGTGTGTTTGGGCAGCTGACGCCCATGCTGCGTGATCCATTGGTTCAGGTCTGGGTGCCACTTAAGAATATGACTGCATTGGTTTGGAGAGGCGGGAAACAGCCAGGGAGGGGTTCTTTCCTTCGGGCTTCTGCAGAGATGTGAGTCAATCATTCTTTTGAGAACAGCTCTCAAGCTGCTGTGCAAAGCGAAGTCATGGTTAAGAGGGAATTTTCAGTGGCGACGGGGCTATTACTCTCTAATCTTGGTGATTAGAATACAATGTCTTTTACCTTTCATATCACGAACCTTTTGTCACTGCTGACTCTGAAATATAGGAAATAGATATCAGCTGGGAGTGAAGGAATTAAGAACTGTCCTTGCAAATCTGGGACTTCCGCTGACAGAACAGATCAAGGACATAAATGAGTAGGAGATCCTGATCATTATTCTGACTTGTTGCTGATAACGCCAGCCAAGAGATCTGCTTAATTAAAGCCATGGCCTTTTTATGGTCAGTTCTTTAATTCCAAGTGTTCTTAATCTAAAATAATTTCAGGCTTAGAGAATGTTGTAAGGGTAGTGCAAAAAAATTCCTGAATGCTCTTCACTCATATTAAGGTTTGTTTTTTTTCCATATTTGCTTTCTGGTTCTCTCCTTATATATTATTATTGCCATTATTATTAAGTAGATATTCATTTTTAAAATTCATTTGAGAGTAAGTTGCAGACATAAAAGGCCTTTTCTCTTGGATATTTTTTTAAAAAAGATTTTATTTATTTGAGAGAGAGAAAGAGAGCGATCAATAGCAGGGGGGAGAGGCAGGGGGAGAGGGAGAAGCAGACTCCCCACTGAGCAGGGAGCCAGATGGGGGGCTCGATCCCAGGACCCTGAAGGCAGACGCTTAACAACTGAACCTCCCAGGCGCTCCTCTTAGATACTTTTACATGCGTATAGAACAAGGACGTCTCACATAAATGCAGTATAATTATTAAAATCAAGAAAATAACATTAATAAAATGCTATTATCTAATCTATGGACATTATACAATTTTTCCCAATTGTCCTAATAAAAATATCTTTATAGCAAAAAAAGAAAAAAATTTCTGGGCCATTATTGAAACTTGGATCAGACATGGCCCTAAGTACTTCTGTCTTTTTAGCCTGTTTTAATTGAGAATTGTTCCTTACTCGTTCTTCATCTTTCATGATTTTGTGATTTTAGTAGAATGTCCCTTAATCTAGGGTTTTCCAATGTTTCCCCACCATTAGCTAAATGCCTCTTAAGTGAAATTTTCAAAGGAAAAGTTTGGAGGAAGTTCCCATTTTTCTTAGGGCATGTGAGTCTGTCCAAGTCTGGTGTGGAAAAGTATTGAAACCAGAGAAGGAATAGTACAAGCTGCTGATAGAAATAGGTCGCCCACGGAATTATCTTCCTAATTGGGTCTGAGCTAGTTCCTGCCACATACTCTCCTCCACCCCCTGTCAAAACACTGTATTGAATCTGGTACTGGGTCCACACAGTAGGCAACGTGAGCTCCTGAGCATGGCTACCTGAGCTTGGAATTTGGTATGGAAAGGCATAACTCACAAATGAAGGGCCATGCATATGTGCTTTTGGATTCTTGCATCACCTTTCATTATCCTAAGACTGAAAAGTTAATAACCCAGTGTGTAATCATGCCATTATCAGTTTACGTTGTAGTAAAGCCCATTCGAGTGATGATTACATATGTTAATGAGCATCGTTATAATGCACTACACAGTACATTACCTTCAATAAATATAATTGTTTATGCACTTTAATGAGGGTATATAATGCCCCAAAACTAATGGTATTGACTGAATTGTGATTTATTGCTTTAAAACTTCGCCATTAGGAGAGGAAATCTTACAAAACCTTTTATGTTTACCTAACTTTGTCTCGCCCCCTAAAAGCTGCCACTCATCTCTCCCTCCCCCTGTTACAAGAAGAAAATCACTCCAAGACGCTTCACAGTGTTCCCTGTCAATGCTTTTCTCAACCTGAAGAAGCAGGAGGTGGGTTCATTTAAAGGGTTTAATGAAGATCATTATGTTTACCCCTTAGTAAGGTTTAATGCATTATCTGGCAACAAAACGGATGCCACGTCAGAATTTTGGCTCCAAATCAAATAACAAGGAATAAAAAACATTGTTTGTTAAACTATACACTAGGAATAGAAAATAAGGCCAGGGATAGCATTTGGCCCAGCGTCCTGCATCAGGCCGGGGAATGGGCAGAGCATGAGTAAATTGTCTTTGAATGTACAGACCTCCAGCTGGGGACAAAGAGAGGGTGGGTAGACCCCACATAGTTAATTCTAATTCCAAAATCTTCTTTCCCCCTTCCTTGAAATCTTTCTCGAAGGGAAAATTTAGTCTCATCTTGACAACGAAGCTAAAAAAAAAAAAAATCCTTATATCTGATAAATAAGAAATCTGTAAAAACTAGTTATTGTGTCTAATGGGTAATTAGTTTTTCAAATTAATATAGGTCAGAAACACAAGAACTGGAGTCTCCAAGTGGGCTTCACATTGCCATACATTTTGGTTTTAGTAGTCTTGTGTTTCTAAACAGACGGACATCCTGTAGCTAATGTCCTCTGCAAAGATTTCATTAATTAGAGTGCTAGGAATTACTGGCTATATGTGCAGACACTAAAATCACTGCTCCTAGGCTGAACCTGAACCAAGACTCACTTACGCCAGTCATAATTCCCTTCTCTCCACCCAAGGAATAGAATCTCATTTGGAGCATTATCTGCTCTCTGGTTTTAGTGTGTATATTTCCCAGCTAATTTCCAGCTTAGCTACTATCTGGTTCTTACCCACAGAGTGTGCATCTGAGCAGTAATTGGGGAGTGACCCATCGCTCTCTGTTATCACATCCTTCGGCCTATGGACCGCATGGACTTCCTATGAACAACCAGCTTGTAGGAAGACCTAGCCCCTGAAATAACTGCCAATAGAAATCTGTTGCCTTTGGAGGCAAATTTGCATAGAAGGTCTCCTGGTTGGGTTGTTTTTTTTTTTCTTTTTCCGTCTCCACAGCATACTATCTGAAAGGATTTTCAAGAGTCTTTATGAATAAATAAAACTGCACAACTTAAAGAAAAAGATTAATTCATCTAGATACTCTAAATGCCCTGTAGAAATGACAACAGGGGATCCATCCTGGCATCTTAAAAGGATTTTTTGAACAATAGCAGTTTCTTAAAACAGATTCCCAGGATGGAAGGTAATCACTTGAGAAACTTGCCAAGGTTTACAATGGTGTTCCAAGTAGTTTGAAAGTCAGTAGTTTTGAAAAAAAAAAAAAAAAATTGACATTGAGATGCAATCTGTGGTAAGATCTAATTAATTTTTTTGCTCCTAAGAATAATTTATTATTTACACTTCTTATTATATATGTATTTTAGCTTCATTAGTCTGCAATGCTGGAAAAAATTATACCTTCAAGTCCTATTTATCAAATTAATGGTGCAATTTCATAGTGACACATTCCACATTCATTAAACCAAGTACAGTAAAAATGCATTTAAATTAGATTAGTGTGATGTAATAAAGATTCCAGTGTAGGGGGTGATATTCTAGCTGAAGAGAAACACCCAGATCGAGTTGAAAGCAACTTGGAGATAATGCTTCAAAATTGATTTTGGCACCGGTTAAGTGAAAGAATCCGTGATGATGACTCTTGGGTCTCACTGCCTCCGCCTAGCCATTGTTCTGCTTCACCACAACAAGGGAAAAAAGACTCTGAGACTTAACTCTGTCCTACAGCAGAATGCTCAAACTTTGCCCAGCCGAAAGCTCTGGCAGTAACTTGCCCAACGCTTCCGGATTGTGACAGATTTGCACAGGATACAGATAAAAACTGGATGTATCATTTTTGTCAATTAGTTTATTTTTGTGGATCATAAGAGTCACCATGTATCCATTACGTATTACGTTGCTATGGACCCTACACCTTCCCTGCAATGATTAAGGGGTTGTAACTTGTAATGTCGCTCATGCTACGTTTCCATGTTTAATGTTGTGGTGTCCACATCTGAGCATGTTCCCTTCTAAATACACATCATAAAATTGTGTGTGTTCCTATAGATATGCCCGTGCCATCATGTTGCAAGGCCCCAGAAAGGTCTGGAATGGCCGAAATGTGAGTTTAACATGACACATGATACGAATTAGTGCTTAAGGAATACTTTCAAGCTGTTGGGCCTTCTTGGAGATTAAGTGACATAATACACATAAAAGCACCTGGCATATAAAAGGCTTGTATGGTGTCAGCTAAATTGGGATCTGAATCCATAAGACTGGAAGGCTTTGCACAGAAACTATGGAACAAGCACTAAGATAGAGACAAGGGTGGCGGTGCTCTGTAAAATACATCCAGTAAGTTTTATTGTTTGTTAATCATAGGTAGTTCTATGAATGGACTTATTATTAGAAGTTAGGAGAAGCAATGAGGGGTACAAAGTGAACAGTTGATGGTGGTCTGCCTGAGTCCTTTGAATGAGTTGCTGGATCATGCTTGTCCTGAATGGGTTTCTCTGAATATGGCACTGTGGAAATGGTTTGGCAGTTTAAACATGCTCTTAACTTACAATCCAGTAATTCCATTCTGAAAATCCACCCTGTCTACTCTTAACAGTCTGCTCATGAATGTTTATAAATAGCTCTATCCTAACTGCCAAAAACAAGAACCAACCCAATGAGGGAGAAATTGAACAGAAAACAGACCATAATCCTCTCTTGGCCTATGTCACCACCAGATAACCAACCATCTTTGTACTCACCCACTCAAAAAGAAGGATCTATAAGGAGGTCTCAGGAAAGAAATGAAAGTTAAAGAAATGAGGGGTGATATGAAGCTGACTTAAAAAGAAGGTTTCCAGGGGCACCTGGGTGGCTCAGTCAGTTGAGCATCTGACTCTTGCTTTTGGCTCAAGTCATCAACTCAGGATCCTGGGATTGAGGGGTCCTGCACCCAGTGCAGAGTCGGCTTGAGATTCTTTCCCCTCCCCCCCTTAGCTTCTCCCCCTGATCTCTCTCAAATAAATAAACAAAATAATTTTTAAAAAGAGGTTTCCAGTTTCAGGGGGCATGGTCAAAGGGGCCAAAAAAAGTACAGATTTCAGAAGGCAGAAAAAAGCAATGAAGTTAGAACAACTTAAATCTTGGCCAATAATTAGTTTGCCAAATACCTGGAAATGTAATGAGTTGGCAGCAACTCCATGGGAAATCTGGGGCCGTGTAGACAACCAATTTGAATAATTGACAGAAAAATATTTCTGGTCAAATAGGATGATGCAGGCTGGCCATTTACAGCTGTCAAATCATCTCGAGAACTGCCAGTCTGTCACTTAACTGTTTTCAGAGGGTCAGGGAACCCTGTCTCTGGTGGCAGGATTCAGTGATAAGATGATCTGGTCTATAGTCATTACATGCCTCTGGTCCTGGACTTGAAATCAACATTTTAAAATTAAAAAAAAAAAAAGTTGAAGCTAAAAATTCTTTTGAGTTCATTTTTTTTAACTCTCTTTAAAAAAAAACCTGCTTTATAAATAATCAGACAAAAATAGACATTTTTTAGGTATACGATTGTATAAATTTTAACAAATATATAGATTGATGCTACCACCACCAGGACGCAGAACAGGATGCAGAACAGTTCCTGTCCTCCCAGAACTTCCTTGCTCTTCTTTTATAATAACTCTCTCCCTCATCCCAACCCCCAGCAACCACAATGTGTGGTCCATGCCTACAGTTGTATCTTGTTGAAAACACCACCTAAATGCAACCAATGAGTATGCAACAGTTGAAACTGGCTTCTTTTACTGAATAATGTTTTGAGATTTATCCAAGTTGCTGAATATTTCAGAGGTTTGCTTCTTTTTATTACTGAGCATTTTTTCATTGTATGGGTGTACCACAGTTTATCTATTCAGCCATTGAAGGACATTGGGTTGGTTCTTGTTTTTGGCAGTTAGGATAGAGCTATTTATAAACATTCATGAGCAGACTGTTAAGAGTAGACAGGGTGGATTTTCAGAACGGAATTACTGGATTGTAAGTTAAGAGCATGTTTAAACTGCCAAACCATTTCCACAGTGCCATATCATTTTGCATTCCCAGCAGCAATATAGAAGAGCTCTGTTATGTCACAGGGTCAGTATTTTTTTATTTTAGTCATCTTATTAAATGTGTAGTAGTATCTCATCGTGGCTTTAATTTCCATTTCTCTAGTGACTAATGTTGAACATATTTTCATGTGCTTACTTTCCATCCTTATATCCTCATGGGTGAAGGGTCTGTTCAATGTTTCACCCATGTTTAATTTTTTTTCTTTTTTGTTTTGAGAGTTTAAAAAAAAAATTATTCTGGATACAAGTCCTTTGTCAGATCCGTGATTCAGAAATATGTTCTTTCAGTATGTAGCTTGCCACTTCATTCTCTGGACATTGATATTCACAGATCAAAAAATTTATGATATTTTTCTTTTATGGATTGTGTTTTTGGTGTCATGTGTAAGATTTCCTTGCTTAATCCAAATCACGATGATTTCCTTCTATATTGTATTTTAGATATTTATAGTTTATGCTTTACATTTAGATCTGTGATCCATTTTGAAGTAATTTTTGAATAAGATGTGAGGTTTGGGTTGACGTTGGTTTTTTAGCATATGGATGTACAAATTACTGCTCATTACTGGTCACTGCCACTGCTTTAGTGGATTGTCTTGCAGCCAGTGCATGAGAGAATGGAAATAAGAGAAGAAATAGCCACACAAAGTGGAGAATTTCTGCACTCTCTGATCATTAGGAGTTCCCCTTCTTACTCCTATCATAAGAGCTAGAGGCTTTCTCGTGGACCTCACTGTCTGCTCTGCGTGTTTACTCAGAGTGTCAACTGCGTTTAGTTTAGGCTGAGAGATCCTGGGGAAGAAGAGATGGTGAATGTACCACTGGTCCAGTGGTACTGCAGGTCTGGTATTCTTCCCCGATTAGTCTGCTGTTATGTACTCCTCAGGGACCCAATGTGCATTCAGTTCAGGTTTTATAGCTGTGAGGGAGATGGGTTTAGTTTGCTTATTGCATCTAACCTGGAACTCTCACATCTTCCTTTGATTGCCTCTGTCTAGCACATTTTTATCTTTCTCTCCGACTCCCTTCTTCACCACCCTACCCTCAAAACTTACCATTAAAATTCAAGTTGGGTTGTTCCAAATTATTTCATCTGTCTGATAGGTTGATATTTCCTCAAAAGAGATTCCTCAAGAGAGACTCATTATTTTGTTCATGGGCTTTGACACCCTCCCCCCCAAAATTAAACATTACTTTTGGTTTGCAACCTCATGACAAATGTTAGCCTTCAGAGTATAGAATGAGGAAGTGCAGTAGGTAAACAGCAGTCAACTTGTGAGCACTGAGCTCTTAAATCTTTAGCAAACATTTCCTACAACTTTTATCAAGATTAGGATGCAATCAGAGTCTTGAGTCCTGGTTGGACTAACATTCCACTGAGCATTAACTTATATGGAAATATTATATTCACATCTTTGCATCTTGATATTTTCTTGTTTATGTCAGCTCCAGTGATTTAACTAGTTAAAGTAAAGATGGTTTCAATTTTACTTTATCATAGGAAGTATTCTATGGTTGTCCAATTGCCTTCTTTGCTCTTACAGGCAATTTGCTTCCACACTGCCATAAAACAGTGAGATCGTGGCATGGCTTCCAAAATCTGGGGCTCCAATTCATTCACCTCTGCTTCTCCTAGCTCCTGCCCATGACCACTAATGTTGTATCTCCCTATTGTGTCTTCTGTTCAGATTTATACAGCCAACAGTTATTGCTGACCAACTTGTAGCATAGACAATAAAAGTTTAATGAAAACGGAGTAAGTACTCAGCTCTTTGTTTTAGTTTTTTTTTTTTTCTTCTGTTTAAAACCAAAAGCTTTTTTTAAAAAAAAATGGAAAAAAGCAGTGACTTGATCTTGGGTTGCTGAAAAGTATGGTTTCCTACTTTTTATCAAGTTCTAAGATGCAATACTAATTCTTTCTGTTGTGGATTTGATTGATCTAAATATGCTAATGGAAAGACACTGATAAGTAGGAGTCAAAGAAGCTTAAAGACCAATATTTGGTAACTTCAGGGCCTGAAACCAAGGACAGCTCACAAGGCAGTGAGAATCAGGTGCCCTGATTCTAGGAAGGAGCATGCTTGTATGCAAGAGACTCCCCAGGTAAAATGAAGAAGTTAATTCTTGGCCCTATATTCAGGACTATATTCCTTCCATGCTAGCTCCTATTGGCATTTTTCTTTACCTATGGATCAATTCCTACCAGGGTCTGAAAGTGATAAGGGAATTAAAAATCTTCTTTCTCTACCACAGCCTGCCCTGCACCCAGGACACTAGAAGTAAAGACTTGGCAAAGTTCTTTGGAGATCACAAAGGTCATTATCTAGGCTGAGTTTAAATTTAATATTCAAAATACATAAAAATTTACTATTGTGACTACTCTAATGAGGTTTGATTTCTCCCTATGGTGCTGGGGGAAATATTCTGGCAGTTTTGCCCCAATAAAATGTCAGAAAAGATGCCTAAAATCATTAACATGTTACCTGTTGAAGTTTTAAGCTGTCTTTGCTCTGATCCTAGACAAATTACTACATATCTCTATGCTTCAGTTTTCTCATGTACCAAAAGGTAGAAGCTTCTCACTTGCCCTATACTATTGTTACAGGGAAAACTATTTAAGTGATTGTGAAATACTTTATAAGTACAAAATACTGGAAAATGCCAATTATTGGCAATACTGTTCCACCTATAGAAAGAAAAATATTGGTGTAAAAGATAAAGGAACCTAATAGTCCTAGAATAGATAGAGGAAAAATTCTAAAATATATTCATAGCCCAAAGCTATGGGTTTTCCCTGGAACAGAGCAGAAGAAAGTTAAAAACCAGCTACTTCCAGTTTCTGCTTAGAATATAGAGAGTTGATAAGAACAACATTTATGCTCTTAGCAACAACAGCACAAAAAGGGTGGACACACCTCAAATTAACAACTTTTTTTTAAACCACAAGGGAACTGAGGTCATGTGGCAAGCAACTAGCCAAAACCTAAGGTGATACAGTTTTCCTTCAGAGCAAGACCAGACCTGAGCACTTGTTTACCTGAAGTAGATGTGGTCAACCAGAAAATTTCATCGGGAATTGTTAATGAATTGGTAGAGACTGAATGTGTTGTGAGAGACTATGTAACTCTTTGGGACCACAGGTATTGGGATAGTTTGCACCAACTTTGGGGTTCTTCTCTATATACCTTGCCAGGCACTTGAGAAAAAAAAAAAAGGATTGGGGCAGTCCCCAACCCATATCTTGTGCTGTAAATCTGAGAGAAGGAGCAGTAGCTGCTGTGAGAGGGACACAGAACTCTGCCTATACCCCATTCCTTACCTCTACAATGGAAACATGAGGCTTAAATTGCAGGGAGAAAGACAATACACACTACTGCCCTTAGAACGCTGGAGAAAATCCATTGTGGCTAAGGGAGGTAAACATAAAATTACTCTTTTCCCCTGAGAGGAGGGACAGGATTATGTGCTGGGACTACAGCTGGGGAAGGGCCAGAGAAAAAGCCACACCTGTGACCCAGAGAAAGCATACTGCCTAAGACTGAAGCTTAATTAGCCCGACAGAGAATGCCCTCCTTGCCCTCCACCATCAGACTAACAACCTTCAAATACAAGTAAAAATGAAGTATACTGCTGGGATAATAGCGAGAGCATGGAGAGATAGCATCTCTGGAGTGCAGCACGAAGCAAAGACCCAGAGCTGAGGATTGAGGAGATAGTTGAAACATTTCTGAAAACATTTGTCCCCACACTAAATGCAAGGTATCAATGGAGGAATTTGAAGCCTATTATACACTGAGGGTAATCAAAGCAACACCAAGATCCCAAACCAGCTCAATTTTTAACTAGATTGACTCAGTCTCCCATGCTAAAACACACACACACACACACACACACACACACACACACACGTGTGTGCGCATCTTTAGGTGACCAAAGAGACCAATAAACAAAAGACAAAAACAAAAACAAAAGACCCCACCAAAACAAAAAACAAAAACAAAACTACATATCAACCTTACTGTCCTATGCAGGATATCAGGTTTTTAACAAAAACTTATAAAAATCTTTGCATATGAAAAAGCAAGGGAAAAGTCACATTACTAAGACACAGAGCAATTGACAGAACCAGACTCAGATATGACATAAAAGCTGAAATTATAAGATGGGTAAATTTAAATAACTATGATTAATAGTTGAAGGCTATAATGGAGAAACTGAATAAAATGCAAGATAAAGTGGAATTTTAGCAGAAAGATGGAAACTGTAAGAGTCAAATGGAATTATCAGATATGCAAAAAATAGTAACAGAGATGAAGAATGCCTTAAATAGACTTCTTAGTAGACTCACATAGCCAAAGAAGGAATCAGTTAACTTGAAGATAGGTCAATAAAAATGACCCAAACTGAAAGACAAAGAGTTAAAAGGATAGTGATTGAGAATTTATTAATATTAATGACAGGAAATAGAGCACAGATAAAAAATGTTAAAGAACATCAAGCAGGATAAGAAAACTACACACCTAGGTATATCATATTTAAGCATCTGAAAACAAGAAATTTTGAAGATAGCCAGAGGGGAGGAAAAGGGACCATTACATGCAGAGGAATGATGGATAAGAATTACAGCAGGCTTCATGTCAAAAACTATGAAAATCAATTTACAATGAAGTGATTTCTTTAAAGTGTTGAAATTTTGAAGTCAATCTAGAGTTCTATACTCAGACAAAATATCTTTCAAAAATAAATAGAAATAAAGACTTGCCCAGAAAAACAAAAACAGAAAGAATTCATTTCCCACACTTTATGAGAAAGGTTAAAGGATCTTCTTTAGGTAAAAGGAATGATACCAGGCAGAAGTTTGGGTCTGTACGAAGGGATGAAGAGTTCCAAAAGTGATGGAGAATAATAATAACATTCATTTTGATTACCTTTAATTACTCTAAATGTTAAATGAATGTCTAGGGGTGCCTGGGTGGCTCAGTCATTAAGTGTCTTCCTCCAGCTCAGGTCATGGTGCCACAGTCCTGTGATGGAGCCCCACATCGGGCTCCCTGCTCAGTGAGGAGTCTGCTTCTCCCTCTTCCACTCCCCCTGCTTGTGTTCCCTTTCTTGATGTCTCTCTCTCTGGAAATTAAATAAATAAATAAAAATCTTTAAAAAAATAAAAGTTAAATGCATTTCTAAAACCAAAAAAGCAATGTATTTTGTGTTTATATGTGTAAAAGCAAAATATATAACAATGATAACAAATGCACAGAGTTTGGTAAGGCAGAACTAGGAATATATTGTTAGAGGATCCATGCACTACATGTAAAGCATTATAAATATTACTCAAGAGCAAACACTAATTAAATAAAGATGCACATTTAATTAATTTATTTATAGATGCATATTTTATTTATTTTTTAAAGATTTATTTATTTATTTTAAAGAGAGAGAGTATGTGTGTGAGAAAGTGGGGAAGGGGCAGAGGGAGAGAAATTCAAGCAGACTCCCTGCTGAGTACGTAACCCTATATGGGGCTCAGTCCCAGGACACTGGCCTCATGACCTGAGCTGAAATCACGAGTCTGGTGCCTAGCCAACTAAGCGACCCAGGCACCCCTAAAGAGGCATATTTTAAATCCTAGAGAAACTTCTAGATATTTCTAGAGGTATAAGAAATAAACCAATAGTGGAAATAAAATGTAATCACAAGAAAATGCTCAGTTAAACCAAAGAGGGAAAAAAGAAAGACCACATAGAAGAAATAGAAATCAGATAACAAAGTGGTTGGTTTTAATACAAACATATCAGTAATTACATAAATGTTAGTCTGATTTAAAACACAGACTGATTTTAACCAACTGAGTCACCCAGGCATCCCAACACAGACTGATTTTAAAAACAAGATCCAATTGGACATGCTGTATACAAGAAGCTCACTTTAGATAAACAGACATAGATTGGTTAAAAGTAAAAATGCAAGCAAATACACCATGCAAACTCTAATCAAAAGAAAAGCATTATTGCTAATTAGTGCCAGATAATGAAGACTTCAGATCAAGAAATATTATCAGGGATAAATGAGGGATATTCTGTAAAAATAAAGGGATAACTATCCAAGAAGACATATCCTAAGTATGCACACCTCACAAAAAATTTCAAAATACATTTTTAAAAAAACCTAATAGGTCTAAAAAGAAAAATAGAAAAATCCATAATGTCATAGAGACTTTAAGACTCCTAAGTAATTGATATAAAAAAGTAGACTGAAAAATAAGTAAGGGTATAGAAGACCTGAACAATACTATCAACCAACAATCTAACTGACTTTTATAGAACGTTCCACCAACAACAGAAAAATTCACATTCCTTTCTTTTGGAATATTTGCTAATATAGACTGTATTTTGGGTCACAAAACAGACTTTAACACATTTTAAAAGAGTAGAGGTCATGGAAATTATGTTCTGTAAATTATTATGTAAATTTGTGAATTATCTTTCAGAAACCAACAAAGATATCCCAAAATACCCAAATATATCAAAACAAACAATATACTTTTAAGCAACTTAAAAGCCAAAGGAAAAGTTAAATATATTTTGAGCTAAGTAAAAAAAAAATGCAAAATTTCCAAATTTGTGGATTATAGTTTAAAACGGTTTTGAGATCACAATTTATAGAATTACATGCTTATGTAAGAAAGTAAGCAGGATCTCAAATCCATTGATTCTGACAAAGGTGTAAAGACAATTTAGAGAAAAAAGATAACTTTTAAACAAATGGTACTAGAGCAATTGGGTGTCCATATGCAAAAAGGTGAACATTTAACCCTCACACTTTATGCAAAAATTAACTCAACAGAGATCATAGTTCTAGACAAGAAACATAGAACTCTCAAATTGTTGGAATAAATCATAAGAAAATCTGTGTGACCTTGTTTGGGTTGGGTAAAAAGTTATTAGATAAGATGCCAAAAACCTGAGCCAGAAGAGGAAAACTAATAAATTGGACTTTATAATTTAAAATTGTTATTAAGCAAATGACTCCATTAAGAAAATGAAAATGCATGCCAGAAACTGTGACATTCTTTTTTTTTTTCTTCCAAATCATGCATCTCACAAAATACTTTTTTCTGGTGTATAATTTTATAAACTCTCAAAGGCCAAGAAGAAAATATATAACCTGGTAACACTGGGCAAAATATTTAAAAACTTGACTCCAAAAAAATGATAATAAAATAAAATTTAAATTAAAAAAAAAAAGCTAAAAACTTGCCTCCAAAAGATTTACGATGGCAAATAAGCACATCTAAAAAAATTTTAAAAAGTCTCAACATCATTAGTCACTAGAGACATGCAAATTAAAACCACAATGAGCTGCCTCTATATACCTATTAGATGACAAAAACAAGACAAAATAAGGCAAAAACACTGACAATATATAAAACCAAGTGCTGGTAAGGAATCAGAGCAATTCAGGCTCCCATATGATGCTGGTGTGATTGCAAAAGTGGTACAGTCATTTTGGAAAATATTTTGGTAGTTTCTTATAAAAGAAAACACACACATGTTTACCTTATGATGTAGCAATGTCACTTCTAGGTATTTATTCATAATAAATAAAAATTTATGGCCTCACAAAAACCTGTATTGAAATGCTTATAGCAATTTGGCTAACACTGAAAACTGGAAACAACTTGAATATCCTTCAGCTGGTGAATGGATAAACTATGGTACCTCCACACCATGGAATACTACTTGGCCAATAAAAAGGAATGAATTCTTGATACATACAATGGTGTTGATAAACATCAAGTAATTTTATTACATGAGAGAAACTAGACCTAAAAGGCTAGATAAAATATGATCACATTTACATAACATTCTAGAAAAAATGTAACTAGAGAGACAGAGCAGACAATCTTTCCAAAGATTGGGGTGGAAGGTGGGGCTGACTACAAAGGGGCAGTGTGAGGGAGCATTGGGGGGCAGCAGAACTGTTTTGCATAGTGATTGTAGTGAGGGATATACAACTTGGTACATTTGTCAACACCCAAAGAATTGTATGACACAAAGAGGAGATTTTAGTGTGTAAATTTTAAAAAGAAAGAAAGAAAGAAGGAGAAAAAGAGTTGCAACAAATCTCCTGATAAATGCACAGACTGTATCTGAGGGTGTATACATGACATAGGAGAGGCTGAGCAAATTTTCAGGATGATAGAATATTTGGTGGAATTGTCAGGAAGTAAGCATAAACTCTCCCCTCTAGTGTTTCTGATAATAAGACAAGAGGCAGTTTACCTCAGGGAGCTTGAGGCAACAGGAACTTATATTTGAAGAGGAGGAGAAAGGGGATAGAAATAACATTTACTGAGTGAATTTTATATTCCATGCATTTTGCTAGATACTTTTTTACAGAGAGTCACTGATTGTTTCTCACTGTGAGCCCAAGATACTATCATTCCCATTATACAGATAAAGAAACTAAGGCATGGACAGATTGAATAATTCAGTCAAAGTTCTGCAACTAGCAAGCAGAAGAATCTGAATTTCTACTAAAGATTGCCTGGTCTGTACTTCCTCAGCAGGTAGTACCACTATCTGCATGTAAATGGATTGAAGAAAGCCAGAGGTTAATCTTTATTACCTATAGTCATTTTTTCTTTGTCAGGAAGCTGTGGAGTCTGCATAGGGTCACAGTGACTTTTTTTTTTTTTTCACAGTAACTTTTTAAAATAGAAGATTACAGGCAGTAGGGACCTCTTGCTGTATTGTATATTACTCTTTATACTTGATATTAAATATTGTTTATTAAGTTAAAAAAATTTCACTTAAACATTTGTAAGTGAAAAGAGTGGTATTTGACTAAGAGTTATAGGATTTACAAAATTTATCACTTGTGATTTGTTCCTCTAAGTGTTTAGAGCTTTGGAAATGTCTTACAATTCTAGACTTGCATTAGGAAATCACATGGAGGGGCGCCTGGGTGGCTCAGTGGGTTAAAGCCTCTGTCTTCGGCTCAGGTCATGATCTTGGGGTCCTGGGATCGAGCCCCACATCGGGCTCTCTCTTCAGCGGGGAGCCTGCTTCCCTTCCTCTCTCTCTGCCTGCCTCTCTGCCTACTTGTGATCTGTCAAATAAATAAATAAAATCTTAAAAAAAAAAAGAAATCACATGGAGAAAAATAGTAGCGCTTCCTTAAATATGGGGCAAAGAGATCAATGTCAGAATAAGAAAGGTTGGGAATATTTAGCCAAAGTTGATTTCACTGGGTTGAGGTGTAACATTCATATTTTTCTCTTTTATGATAACTATTCTAATATATATCACTATTCTAATATATATCAGCTATTTTGTACTACCTTCAATTAAAGACAACTTCCTAGCACAAAATTTATTATTTGAAACCATCAAATACCTAAATACAGAGAAATACTATATTCCTGAATACAGAGACAATACATTGTTTTTTCTTTCTTCTCAGCCTTATTGAAGTATTATTGATATATAATATTGTATAAGTTTAACCATACAACATAATGATTTGATACATGTCCATATTTTAGAATAATTACCATAATAAGTATAGTTAACATCCATCACCTCAATTGGTTACAAATTTTTTCTTATGGTAACTTTAAAGGTTTATTCTCTTAGTAACTTTCAAATATATAATATGATATTGTTAATTGTAGTCACTATGAGTTCCCGCAACCCAGCAAAAAAACAAATAATCCAATGAATAGTACAAACAATTCTTTAAAGTATATAAGAAATTATTATGTAATAAAAGAGATTTCCCAAGTACTCCCTGGATGATTAATTGGTCAGTAACCGGTTTTGAGACCAGTCTGGGGGAAAAAAAAAATCAGATCTCTATCCCACATTCAAATAAATTTTTTTTTTTTTTTAAGATTTAGTTATTTATTTATTTGACAGACAGAGATCACAAGTAGGCAGAGAGGCAGGCAGAAAGAGAAGAGGAAACAGGCTCCCTGCTGAGCTGAGAGCCTGATGTGGGGCTAATCCCAGGACCCCGGGATCAGGACCCAAGCCAAAGGCAGAGGCCTCAACCCACTAAGCCACCCAGGTGCCCCTCAAATAAATTCTTAATTAAATATTTAACTGTAAAAGGTTAAACAAAAGTGCCCCAAAATTATTAACAAATATATTTATACTATTATACTCTTTATATGTTATAAAAATATGTAGTATAAATGCATTAAATTCTTCAGAATGAGGAAGGCTTTTCTACATAAAATGCCAAAGGCAGAAATCAAAAGGAAAAAACTGATAGTGTCAACTACAGATAAATATAAAAGTTCTGTAAAGCAAAATCTTTACAAATTAAATTAAAGAAAAGTGCCTAAGAGAGGGAAAAACAGTTGCAACATATGCAGCAGAAAAATAATTGATATCTCAAAGATCAATAGCACAGAGATTATCTACTGAAAAAATGGCAAAAGATTTGAGAAGAATTTATACAAAAGAATATAATTAGCAAAGAGACATGAAAAAAAATTAAGTCTTAAACGAAAATAAGCAAATAGAAGAAAATTTGAAAATAAAAAGATGCCCTTTGGAGCTTATCATGTTGTTGAATAATTATTTCAAATACCCAGTAGTGGCAAGGATTTCAGCAAAACTAACAAAACTAGTTTCAGCAAAACTAACTAACAAGGATTTTCAGCAAAACTAACACAGCAAAACTAAACTAAACACCCATTACTACAGAGAAATTTTTACATGAGCCTTTGAAAGTACATTTTAAAGGCTTTCAATGCTGGATAGTTTTGACCCAGAAACTCCAGTTTTAGGAAACTGTCTGAAGGGAAACAACAATGTGGACAAAGACCAATGTGCATTGCATTATTGGTACTAATAACAAAAAGTCGAACTACCCTACATGTCCAGAAATGGTTTGCAAGTGTTGACTGTTAAGACTTAAGGAATTTTCTAAGCCAGTTGTTGAAGTGTTGTTGGTAGCTTGAAATCAATCATGATGTGATGTTATTTATACTCCAGAAATCAGAAAATGCTACACATCTAGTCTGGTTTTATCCGTCAGAGAGCAGTTGATAAACATCTACCAGCATTTTACTGCTTTTACATCTATAATTAGTAATATTTACATGATGCTAAAATGAGTCTTCATATGGGTTTTTTTCTAAGTAATTAAATAAAAAATATTTATTTTCTTATGTTTACATATCTGAATTCTCTACTTGGATCATGTGATACCTTTGTACTAAAAACTTATTGTTTGAATGAGTAATTTTTGGTGTTCCTATCTATGTCACTCCTAAATATCACTGTCAAACTCCCTGTGAATAATCTATAGCAGGGATCAGAAATTCCAGCTCAGGGGCCAAATCTAGCCAACAAAGCCAGGGTTATACTTTGGTTCTTGCTTGCAAATGTCTATCAGATTCACTCTTTTTTCATATTTTAAACACACTCCTCTTCTTGAGCTGGGGTTGAATGCAATCAGATGAACCTTGAACAAAAGAATATATTCTTAGAGCTATATTAGGAACTCCTGAGACAAGTTCAGAGTTCCTGAATGGCAAAATAATTTGTCTACCATGATTAAGAAAAGTCGGTAATCTTCCTATTGGATAATGATTTGTATAGCATAACAAAAAAAGATCACAATAAATAAATTTTATTTAGCCAACATACCACTATATTAAAATCCAATATGCAAATGCAAATATCACACAGTGATAGGAAAGGGTATTTTAGAGCACTGAACATGAACTTCATCAAGAGGTCATTGGTATAGAAACTCCAGTGCCAATGAGCCTGAAGTTCATCTTCTGTGAAAAGCCAGTGACCACCCCCCCCAAAAAAAACTTTTCATTTCTTACCTCTAGATCACCTGGAGTATCCAGTCTACTAATTGAGTGGTGGTTGGTCCCAAATTCTGAAGTCTTTTTTTTTTTTTTTAAAGATTTTATTTATTTATTTGACAGACAGAAATCACAAGTAGGCAGAGAAGCAGGCACAGAGAGAGGGAGAGGCAGGCTCCCCGCCGAGCAGAGAGCCCGATGCAGGGCTCGATCCCAGGACACTGAGATCATGACCTGAGCCGAAGGCAGAGGCCTTAACCCACTGAGCCACCCAGGCGCCTCAAGTCTTTTTTTTATATATTTCCTGTATGGTGCCAAATGTGTCCCCTTTAATTTGTACTACTCTTTGTTTCTTCTACAACAAGTGTGAAAAGGGAGAAGTGGGACTCAGAGATGTGAGGGGGCAGGTGTTCTAAATGTAAAAGCACAGATAGAAACAGAGCCTCTCCGCCACAGGGAGAGTGTGAAGGGCTCGCCTGAGAGGAAGGATTTACTCTGTGGGCTTGAAATGTTGTGGGTGCTTGTGATGGACACAGTCTGACCAGAAACACACCGCAGGCATGCTCATGGTACGCGTGCCTGTGAGTGCGGAGAGGAGAAGGAAAGCATGGGCATGAATCAGATATGTTTCTGCTGATTTTTAATTTTCTTTTTTTCAAAGATTTTCTTATGACACACAGCTAGAGAGTATCTATCTTGTGCTTGGCCCTGGCGATAGTTGAGAGTAAGACGTACTCCCCACCCTTGGGGAACTGAAAATCCAGCCGATGAGACAAACACATGAGTAATTAATAGATGACTAGCATTACACCGGTCAGGAGACTAAACAACTCTTGGAACACAGAGGGGACCATTCGTTGTCCAAATGGGAGTAGGGATGAGGGTGTTGGAGAAACTTCCTCGGAGGTGGCATTCAGAAGATGAATGAGATCTCACTTGGCACAACAATGCGGCACCATTTGTATGGAATGAAAGCACAAGCAAGTTCTGTGGTAGGCAGTGGCTGGCTCCCTGGGTCTGCAGTCTGCAGGGCTTTGTCAGGAGATGCCACACATTCCTTTAGGTAAGGAGTTCAGATCCAAGTCCAACAGTACATAAGGGAAGAAGGAAGGACCTAAAGGTAAGTGAAAAGGGAACAGAAAGCAAACCAACAAACAACAAACCCCAAACCTGACCCTTTCCATTACTTTTTAACACCAGGAACAATGTGAGGCATGACGAACTCTTTTAAACTCTAAGAATGCCCTGGTAGGTTTTTTGACCATGGCAAGATGGAGTGAGTCACATGACACCCTCACGATTGCTTTCATCTCTGTGTACTTTGTCATGCATAAAGGACAGGAGGTGGCCGGCTTCATTCACATCTTCCACAGGCATTTGCAGAGCACCTACTTTGTGCTTAGAACTCCACTCAACAATGGGAAGTCAGGAGAGACGAGGTCTAGCTCATGGGATCCTGGTGTGTCTGAGCTAGTCTGTAGGAAGGAATCTCTTCTCTGTTTCTTGTCCCTTGGGATTGGAGAATGGAAGTCACGTGTCAGGGTGAGCACATTTAAGAGGCAAGCCTGAATGCGGGCCCTGTTTCTTGTCCTTAGACCCCCTTCCTGCTCAGCCAGCAAAAGGAGCAAAGGCAAAACTGGTCCAGTTCAGCACTGGCCCCAGAAGTTCTGACAACAGCAGAGACTTTGTCCTTGGATGTGTGTGTGAGCCACAGTGATGCTGTCCCTGGGAGATGGCAGCATGGCATTTGCCTGTGATGCCAGCAGCAATGGGAGAGGCAGATGAAGGTGGATGTCGCAGAACATCCAAGAGGCCAAGAATCACATGGAAACCCCTTCTCTCGCCACTTCCGAATTCCTTTTGGAGAAACTTGAGACTGCTAGGGTTATGGGGTAGAGAAAAAAGGCCAGGGAACCATGATTCATGACAATTTTTGTGACCTCAGTTTTATGACCCCAACAATCCAGTGAAGGAAGATTTGGGGTTTTTATTCTCAAGTCACAGACGAGGAAACAAAAACTCGAGTTTGTCTTCAGTGTCCTGTTGGCTTTGGTCATGTTTTCTGACAAATGGTCCTTATGGTAATTTTGTGTGTCACGGGATATAAATCATGAATACCTGAAAACCCATCTTTAAACACTAAGAGTCAGTCTACACCCGTGATAGGGCCTTCCCTGAAATGGTTAGTCTAGAAGCTTGAACACAGTGGGTGTTTGAGAGGCTTTGAAAAATCTATTCATTGGAAGGGCCTAGTCAGATTGGCCAAGACAGGTGCCTAAGTTCCCCTCCTCTATTCAGGGAAGCAACAGCACCAGGGGTCTTTCAGGAGGCTAATCCCTCCCTGGGTCAGTGAGCTTCAGCTTCAAGCTTCTATTCCCTGTATCTTGCGAGCCTGACCTTGTGAAGACCCAGAAGGAATGTAAAGTCATGTACCCCTTCTATAGCGGGTCAGATCACTTTTTATTTTTTAAGTAGATAAAGGGCATCAATATTATTGCTGATAAGTATAGATTTTTAAAATGGTTTTCAAGGTCAATACATATTAATCGAGAGTACTCTGATACTATAGTGGCTTTTCTAAGAATTACCTGGGCATTAGCAGAAAGTAACGGATCTTACTGGCTTTCCGGCTGTATTCCAGTCTATTCACCTCGGTGGGAATGAAGCAACATGGGGCTTAGAACAGAAATCTGAAAATTGCGGACGAAGGCAGATAGGAGCCACCTGTTTAATTTTATTCAGACTCGTCTGAACTGGTTTCTAAAGACCTTCATCCTTCCCCTCCCCTCCAAGAAAAAGAGCAAACCAGCATTTTCTTTTAACTCAATTCTATTTGGGAAGGGTTTTGAAACTATAAAGAGTCAGGGCGAGGTGGGGGGGAGGGCTGGGAATCTGATCTACCGGCTTTTGCAATACGCCAGCCGTGCTGTATACAGAATAAGGAAGCTGCATTTCAGATTGAGGTGGTGAAGGTCACCAGATAGCAGTGTGAGCCCCTGCTTTAATGCTGAGCGTGACATTTTTGTATCCTTTGTGCGGTCGTCCATATGGAACAGCATAGCACCTAGTCTGAGCTGGGCTAATGCCTTCTGGAATGAGAGGAGAGTGTGTAAACCAGCCAGGAGCCAGCAGCAGCATGTAGTTCTGTGGGTTTATGCCAAGGTGAAGGCTGCTGCCGCTTGTGTGACGCGGCGTCGGCTCGAGCAAGATGACCCTGGTTCCTCCCCGGCTTTACAACGTGCCTTCTCCAGTAATTATCTGACTGAGGGACTGTGCTGCTAATGCTCAGGGACCCGGTGGCCACGGGGTGTGGGGGGTGCAGTGGGCGGGTGGGGGGAGAAGGATGGACTCTGTGACCCCCACTGATGAGGGATTCTGGCTGTGGAGATGTTCACAGCAGTCTGCTTTTACCCCTGCTTGCTGTTCTCTCCCTGCTCCCCATCCAGAAAACTTCCCCCTCAAGAGAGCCTCTTTTTAAAATGACTCAGATTCGAGTAACTTCAAATCACAGCAATCTAAAAGCTAATTATGGCCTTTTGCACCATCGCCTGGCTATTTCCCTGCCTTTGCTCTTTCCCTCCTGCTGCTGGCCATTTCCCTGTCATTAACACTTCCACCAGAGACTGTGGAAGGGACAGCAGAGGACGCCAGGCTCCAATCAGCCCCTCACGCTTGGGCGGGGTGGTTTAGCTGCTCTGAGTACAAGTTCCCGGAGGGAAGGGATTATTTCGTTCTGAGGTTGCTCTCCTCCCGTGCGTCACAGTTCTCCCTGACACTGTGGGCAGAAATAACCGAGAATTGGGCAGGCAAAGCCTTTCTGTTGGGAGCCACCCACATAGGGCTGTCAGGAGGTTAAATTATGGGGGGTTGGAGATCTGTCCTTCTGGATGGGTCCTGAGTCTTCCACTATCTAAACGGCTGCCAGGTGAAAGGCTGTCCCTGTGGAGATTGTCCTCCCTTGCAGACCACCAGAAGGCCAGTGTAACAATGCAGGTCTGAACTGGAACCCAGGTCCCCTGCTGACTAACCTTTTGAACTCAGGCTAGTGGAGGATACCAAGCTTGTGGACATCATTGTGATTTCTGCCATCTCAGGATTCATTCTATCTCTGGTCGCTGAACCCATAGTTGGGCTGAATGGAAAACAAATAATTTCCAAGTCTTTCTTTCTAATGAGGTTAAAAGTTTCAGCCCTTAGAAGAGCGTTGGTGGGTGTGGTAGAGTAAGAGTAATAGAGAAAGAAAGAAGGAGAGAGGTATGTAGGTGCTGACACTAGAGGTGTGGTGAGATCCCATAGAGAAGGGGCCAGATGGTGTGTTTGGAAAGAGAATGTGTGTCCCAAGCATGGCACTGCTTTGTGGAGTCTCTGGCCCCCAAGCAACATTGCGACTGGAAATGTGTTACTTGTCGGGAATGAGAATTGAGGCACAAGAATATATGCCCAACACCCCTCACCCATGCCTTGTCTCTTCGTGAGACCACAGTGCAGAATCCTAGAATTAGTTTCATTTTGCTACCTGGTGGAAGAATAGGTACACAGAAATGAAGTTGAGGTATAGTGAAGAGGGAAGGTTATCATTCCTGTAAACCATGATCTCTGGCAACCACTGTAGGCTTACAACTCGAGGGAAGGAAGAAGGGTGGATGCCATCTCAGGAAAGAGGTGTCGGGATACTATCCCAAACAGAAATGAAGAGGAATAGGGAAGAAAAGCTACCCTTCTGTCCAAGTGGATTATGGGAAAAGACGTAAATGGAATCAGGCAAGATGGCCCATCCGTCTTGATCATCCAAGTGGGGAGAGATTTACATAGGGAGAAGGGAAATTCTGCAGCAGACACTTCTTCTCTTGTCACCCTCCACTATGAAGTTGAAAGATGAGAACAGCCACCAGACCAGAACCTGGGTGGGGTCCTTTACATGCCATCATGTGGACATAAGTTACCTGATCCCTTACATCTCAACTACTAATTTAGAGGGGGCAAGAAGAATTCTGGAAGACTGAGGATTTATCCAGAAGATCCTGAATTACCCAGAGTAAAGGCATAACTGGTAGCATTAGATGGAACATGCCAGATTAGACGTTCTGTACAGCTGCTTCTCCAGTCCCATGTCTACTCTACAGCAGCATTATTCAAAATACCGGAAAGAGAGAAATAGGATACCAACCAAAAGTAAGTTATCATCTAGATGAATTATAGAAGGTCCACTGCATAGGACATTATTTGTCAATTAAAATGGATTAGTTATTCAGTTAAGAAAATGGATTGAATATACTAATTGACTTATGCTTCTCAAACCTCCATGAAAATAATAAAGGACAAGGAATGGAAGAGGAGGGAGAGGAAAAAAAAATCAGAAGCTAGGAAAAGGCTTAACAAGTGGTAACTGACTTTAATAGACCCAAGGAAAGCTGCTTAACCAGCAGTGGAAGAAGTTCAGAATTTGGCAGAAATGTCAGAGAAGCTTGGGAATTGGAACATCCGGATAACTCTGAAAGTGCGTGTGACAGTGTGTGTGTGACAGTCTGTGTGTGTATGTACAAAAGGAGCTGGAAAGGGACAATTGGTTGAAAGTCCATATAGAAAAGTTACAGACCCTTGAATTCTTTCCCCCACTTCTTGAGTTTTCCCTATTCCCTCACCTAGCAGAAAACCGGGTGTTTCTTCTCTGGAGAGGCTACATGGGGGGATCAAGTACACTTAGGGATACAGGACAGAATCAAAGGCTTGAAACAGAGTGGTTCTATGAAAGGATCCATGCTGAAGAGTGGGATTCCTGATTCCTCTCATTGTTTACTCCAAAATGATGAAGGTAAACTTATAATGCCTGGGAAGTAAACTAGAAAGTTCCTCTCTTTGAGCAGATTCTTTTTCAGGCCAAAAGAAAAGACCTATAGATACTGATAATCACGGGTCTTCTCCCTACAAAGATCACCTTAGAGTGAAACCCATCAACCAAGACTTCCCACACCCACAGAGCTTCCAAAAACTTTTTAGTACCTCATCCTAAATAGAAGCACACAGTTTGACTAAATGAGACATTTTATTTTAATTTTTAAGATTATTTATTCATTTGTCAGAGAGAGAGAGAGAGCGAGAGAACACAAGCAGAGGGGGAGGAAGAAGGAAAAGCAGGCTCCTTGCTGAGCAGGGAACCTGATGTGGGGCTTGATCCCAAGACCCTGGGATCATGACCTGAGTTGGAGGCAGACACCCCTCAATGAAACATTTTAAAGAAAGTTTATGTAATGATCACCATCCTTAGTTACAAACACAGAATCTACTCTTGGCTAGTTTATACAGAAGATGAATGAACTTCGAATAATTTACCTAGTCTGTAAAGTGTATTATTTAGCTGGCAGAATTGGAGGTGGTTTATAGATGGGAATAGAAACAAATGGTGAGTAACAAGCTCTAAAAATCAGGGACTACTGAGTCCTCTTCAAGGGCAAGTTTGAACTCACTGCTTGGTTGGTGGTAACAAGCAAACAAAAATGGTTGCATAGAGACAAATCTGGCTGTGACTCTCCAAAAATTTACTGGGAGAGGAACTATGGGGAAAATGAAGGCATAAATCTAATTTTTCAGGTGGATGCTGGAGGAATTTATTTTTACTTCACAGACTGGTGAAATCTGGTACTTGTGGGTTCCATATATGAAATAAGGGAAATGAAACCCAACTTCAACTGTAGCTATCCCTGCAGTAATGGGTTCTGGTGATATTTATATTTTTATTTACTTGTCTCTATGTGATTTCATTTTTGTAATCCGAACTCTTCCACAAAAAATTGTTGAAGAAAAAAAATTTTGGTGGCTAGAGTGAGCAGATACTAAAACAAGTCCTGTGCAACCACTTTGCCTTTGTAAACTTCTTTCTAACTGCTACCAGTGTGAGCTGAACTTTGAGAGTAGTCACCAGCTTAGGGTAGCTGTTAGTGACTCCTTCAGACTTTCTATATTCTTGTTAGCTTATGACCACCAAAAGGAAGTCTGAGACACACATTGGTAGACCAGCTGGTGAAGAGGGAGAACTACAAATGGCAAGAAACTCTTTGAATGATCACCGAGTGCAGAAGGTCTTTCCACGTGGGCAGAGGGACTAGCTAAACAGGAGCAGCAGAAGCTCTCATTAGAGAATTTGACATGGCTGGCACTTCACCATTCCTGAGGACACACCACGTTTGAAGGGACAATCAGATTTCCTGTGTCCCCACGTCCTGTAATGCCATCGCAGTTCATCCACCATGCCTCAGTCATGCTGGAGTCCTTCTTGCCCTCACCTCCCACTTCAAATCATCCACAGAGGCTGTAGTTTCAGTTCCAGTCCTATTTCTGAAGTCTTTCAAATCAGTTCCCTCCTCTCTTTCCCCTGAAAGCAGGCCTTCCTCGTTGCTTCCCTGAAAACTGCTGTCTGATTGGCCTTCAGGAGAGAGTTACCTTTGGAAAACTGTGTGTGTCAAAACAGAGGCCCACCATTTCCTACAAGGTCATGAACTGACCCTCAGCTCTTTGTTCAGCTTCTGCTTGGGAGAGTAACCAACTTGCTCTGGTTTGCTGGAGACATTCCAGGGTTTTAACACCTGGGAAACCCCTCAGTACTGGGAAAACCAAGATGGTTGGTCACCTGATCTTATCCTCTGCTACCCTATCTCCACCACATTAACTGAACCTTTGGATTTAATGAAACAGGACTTGCCTCTGTCTTATTTTTACCTCTCCCAAAACTGCACAGCATCTGCATGTCATAGGCATCAAGTAATCCATCACTTTGACAATTCATGATGTCAACATGGCTACTATTTTCTTCAAGATTTTATACCTCCTTTCTGTTACTGGTCTTGAGAATAAAAGTTTTAAAAATAAATTCCATTGTGACATTCTTTCCTTTAGTAAATGGCACAGGCATAAAATTCTATATACTATTTCATGTGTCTTTTCTACCACCTCCCAATAAAGAAACAAGTAGAAATATCCATTTGCCTAGAATGAATTTTACCACAAACGAGTAAGAAGACATAGCACCTGTATTCCACTATACTCAAGTACTTCTGAAACACTCAAATGATGTTTACATGTCATTGCCTAATAAATGGTCTTGCCATTATTCCACTTCCTAAAGAAACACCAGATTGGTGAAAACCTTAAGACTTTGGCAGCATGTTTTATAAACTCTAACTATAAATTCCCAAGGGTGAATTATCTTTATATGTAGTAGACAATGAGAAACCCATCAAACACAACAGGGAAGGCAGTATTTTTCTCTTGTTCTTTTTAATCCATTTTTTACATTTCAACAAATGTTATTTTATGAAATAGATATTTAGATATATATGCCACCAAAATACTACATATTACTATGTTGAATGAATAGCCAGTGTGCTTATAAATTTAACGTTCAGAGCAAGGATCACTGGAAATAACCTTTACTTGAGGAAAGTAGGAGAGAATTCTCCAGACTTTTAACTTAATCCTGTTTGTGATTCACCCAAGTCCTCATAGCTCCCAGCTCCCTTGGTAAGCTGTATTTGATTCTGTCTTGAGATGGTTCCCCACCCCCAAGTGGGGCATCTCAGAAGTCAGAAGTGGCTCTGCCCACTCAGCTGTGAAGTTCTTGCATACATTCTCCAAAAGTACCAGGAAGTCCTTGCGCCTTCATCCCAGACCTTGTCCATTTGTGCAGTTGGGCACACATGCCCTGGTAAGAGGATCAGAAGTTTGTAGTTCCAGCTGTTGCAAAGTTTCTTACACGTTCCCACACACTGATGATAGAACTGTGTTTTATAGGCAACTTTCTCTGATTTGGTGGGAATTAAGTAGCAATCCCTTCCTTTTCTTCTTTTGCCATCTTAAGAGAGGCACTGGAGAATCCAGCTGATAGCCGTTCTATAAAGAACATTTGATTTGAGAAAGTGATCCTGCCAGTCAGTCGCATATTGCCTTGTTTTAAATTTTTTTCATCCATGCAGGCTTCCATAGGACTTTTAAGCTATTAAATGAGCTATCCCATTTCCATTTACAAATTTTTGCATGGTGTCTAGACAAAGTCATTAGTTGCCAGGAACTAACCCTGGTCAGCCTACCGAGGATAGATGGCTTCAAAGTATTAATGCAAAAATCCAGGTAGTTAGTGAGATCCTGAAGAGCTGGAATTCAGAGTAGACCACAAGACAAGAGTAGGATGCTTGCTGGGCTCATACTAGGGTGCATAGAACAGCTTCATCTCTTTGTCTAGAGAGACGAGTAGTTGACATTTAGAGAAGAATTAGAGTAAATGATGAAAAATGACTGAAAGGCTGGAAAGTAAGAACTCTGATTTAGGAAGTCAATGACATTTTGATATGTAGGGAATTGGATAATGACTAAAGACACCATAGGGCTGCAGTCGTAAATTGGAGTGAAGTCCAGTGTGGTGCCACGCTCTCTCTTGCCTCTAGGGACTCAGTGTAAGCTGCTTTCTCTGCTTGGAAGTCCCTATCCCCCTCACCTTCAAGCCATCCCTCACCCCACCTCCTGCTTCCCAGGTCAACTCCTTCTCATCTGCTGGTCTTTGGTTAAAAGTCATTTCTTCTGTGAAGTCTCTTCTGATCTCTTAACAATTATAGCCCTCTATTTGCTCCCAAAGCACTTCTACCCAAAAAACTTCTACTTAATCCTATTGCAATAATCATAATAACCCATTTATTGAACATTTACTGAGTACCAGACCCTATACGAAGCACTACACACATTTAAATCTCCCAATAACCTATTAGACAGGTACCATCATTATATCCACTTTATAGGTGAGAAAACAGAAACAGAGAGTTGTCTAAAAACTTGTTGCAAGATACAATGTCAGATTAGAGTTTGGGACCCAGAGCCTGAATTCAGCCATCCTGCTGTTGTAATTGCCTACATCTGTTTTGGACTTCAAGGAGACATCTAGTTTCAAAGACAGTGCACATAGATCCCATCTCTCAATCAGAGGAATGTCACAGAATTTGCTGTCATCTTTAACCACTACCTTAGTTGATTAAAAAAGACAGATATATACATTTTTATGTAATATATATAATTTTCAATACAGAACGTTAAATACAATATAAATGTTAATATATTAATTTAATATATAGCATATATATTTAAATGTACTTATTTATACTTAATATATATAATAATGATAAATATAATTATATATATAATATTAAAATCTTAGCTGTTACAGTCAGTTGCACATATAATATAAGAGAAGAAGGATCTGGGTCTTTTGTTGCATGTCATCTTCAGATCTTGACTCAAAACCAATCTTACCCTTTTGAGTTTCCAGTTTGATTGCTTTCTTAGGATCAGTAAGGAAAAATAAGCGTGTTTCAGAATGACTGCTTGAATCTGCAGCAAATCATGTCTTTAACTTCCATTCTGGCACATTTGCAAAGCTAAATACCTCTGTGCAGCCTCATATAAATAGGTCCCATTTCTCCTTCCCACACCCGTGGTAGTGATCTCTAAATAATTAAGAAACCCAGCCTCTCAACCTAATGCTGCAGGCATGCACCATTCATTAAGCAGACCCAGCATTTGGGATAAAATCCATTTGTTTCCCCTTTTCTGGGCTATCACTTTTTTTTTTTTTAATTTTTTTTTTTTTATTTGACAGACGGAGATCACAAGTAGGCAGAGAGACAGGCAGAGAGAGAGAGGGGAGGAAGTAGGCTCCCCAATGAGCAGAGAGCCCAATGTGAGGCTCGATCCCAGAACTCTGGGATCATGACCTGAGCCTAAGGCAGAGGCTTTAACCCTTTCTAATTGATTCTTTCTAATTGATTCACTTTCTAATTGATTCTTCTTCCCAACATTGAAGACATTACAATGGAATGATTTTTTTTTTTTTAATTTAGGGGAGGAATGGCGTTTAGCTTTTCCTAACTGGACTCATATTTTTTACATAGATTTTGAAAAAAGGCTTCAAACCCCTATATTCTTTCAAATCTTGAAAGCATATTTGAACTGAAGCTACTGGACTTCATACAATAATTTCAAGGTGGTTTCTGCTACTCTTGACTTTGTAATAAAAGTTGATTTGCATCCTCCTTAAACAATGTATTTACAGAGTGGGTAATCACATGAGTTCTAAATTAAAGCACCACACAAGGTAGATTATTCAGAAATAGTTGGAGTTCCTAATAGTTTGAAACTTAAGTGATTTTACTCATACAAGATTTTACTCTACAAGGGTTAGCAGGGCTGGTTTGTAATTCAAGACATTGTTTTCTAAGGTGTTATTATTTTTGAATTTATATGTCAAGAATTCAAAGAGCAAAGTTGTTTTCAATGGCTGCATTTATGGAGGCCAGATAGTATTGTACTTAGAAGCAAATCAACCCAGTGTCTACGCAACCATTTTACTCCCACTGGCACCCTACACCCCCGCCATTCCAGATAAAGTGCCAGGTTGGTGCTCAGCTGCTGGGAAAACTAATGATCAAAACTGAGGAAAATTCTATACTTTAGAGGCTTTTCTGGTGGATACCTATAGTCTGGGGAGGAGTGCTGCCTGGTGAAAATGATCATGTGTACTCCTAAGCTAAACAGGCATTCGTCTTATTCTTTTGCCTGTTGCAGTGTACCCAGCAAGTTCTAGACGGAGTGAGCATAATGGAATAACTCCCTGCCCTCTCCAGGGAGAGAAACTTCTTGCATTAATGTTATGGTGTGCTCTGTAATAGTAATGATATTTATAGCTTTGTAGTATACTCTTAACAAACAACTTTGAAAATGGATTAAATGATTTCACTTTGCTTTGGCTATTAGTCTCTCTCAGAACTAGTTTACTGTCTCATATGCAATATACCAATAGTGATTATCCCTTATTTCTCAATAATACTACCGGGGACTCAATGACAATGGGAACATTGGGAAGCTCCACGTGGCATGATAATAGCTTCCTAAGCATCGGTGTGACTCTCTATTCCTCCGAGGGCTGAGGTAAGTCAGTGGGCTGGTGGACAGAGAACTTTTATCTTCTAAATGCCGTCTTATTCCTCCTCAAAGAGCCAATGATCAAGGAGCATCGTTACAAAAGAACTTGAACCAGCAATACAAGTTTATTTCATATCTTGGCAGAAACTCGCACACCATCCCAGTCCATTGTGATAATGGTATTCTTTCCTGACTACGACGCACCACAGGAAAACCATGAGGGTCATACAATGGCCAGAAATTAACTCTTGACATTCTTGCAGCTTTTCTAGTGAACATCAGGGCTTAATATTACAGATCGAGAAGAGTTGATCTCCCCTGGTGATAGCAATCTGCCTTTCAATTTTGCTGTCTCGAAAGCCAGCTGTGAGCCTTTATATAACATTTCACAGTCCCTTAATTACCACATGACAACCTCAGGGCTGCTAATCCTGATACTATTCTGAAGGGAGGGACTTAGGACATATCAGCAGTTTAATGCAACTCTTTCTGTGATAATCATGTTTGGTGGAAAATATAGCTCTTCCCCAAACACAGCGAACTGCTAACCTTAAAATGTTGGGATAAACTTTTGCTTATGCCCCATATACTGGAGAGAAATAGCTTTTTGTATCTGGCTGGTAGGTATACTAAATATATAACAAAAAGCCAAATGAGAAAGACTTGTGGAGGAAAAAAGTGGATAAAAACTGGCAAGAAGATATTCATTATTCTTCTCAAGCATAGTAAGCTAGTCTTTTTGCTTTTCTTGGTAGAGACTGGGTCACAGATGCAGCATTCCTGGGCCATGCAAAGGAGCAAGAACACTTAGTAAGCTTTGATGGACTTGGCATGGCCATCAGGACAGTGTTATTACATCAGGGCCAGATGTGGGAAGACCAAGGCACCTAGAAGGAAAGGAAAGTTTTGCTTTCATTGGGTAAAACTGAGACTTCGGATGGCCAGGCCCAATCATGAAGGATCAATATTGACTGGGACTCAAATAGGCCGAATTTGTTTTCTCTGCCTCTGCTCACTTCCTGCCCAAGATGGTAAGCAACTGGCTGCCAGAAAGCAATTAATCAAGTATACCCTTCCAATGCAGCAGTGTAAATTTAATACAACGTTTATTGTCTAGTGAGTTTCCTAATAGCCTCAGACATATTAATCAATGCATAAGTACTTACCAAGCCTCTGTTCTGCCCTGAGTACTTTGCTAAGTGCTCTGGGAGACATGAGACATTTGAGATGGAGTTCTTGTTCTCCACGGAGGTGCAATGGCGTGCCTTACAGGGTTTGAATTTTAGCTTGTTGACTGGTGACCTTGAGCAAATTAAATTATACCTGGGAGCCTCACCATCATATAACGTTAAAAACGCCTGTTGTACAAGGTTAGAATTTCCACCCCAGGCCTCCTTGCTGAGCTCCCAGACTTGTGCATCCAGCAATCTACTTGCTACCTCTACCTGCGTATTTAACAGAATGACAAGCCAGGCATGTCCCAAATAATCCCTCCTTGCCTACTCCACCCTTACCAAGATCCCTGCTACAACTCTGTGTCATCCAACTTTTCCTTCTCTCAATAAATGGCATCATAGTCCCAGGTACTCAGCACCCTTTTTTTCTCTCATACAATTCATCAGGACACAAGGCCAATGGCTACCATCAAATATAGGGAGTCATGGCTTAGCAGAGCAAGTCACAAGTGGAAACCATCATGGGAGGGCTGGGGAAGGAAAACCTAACTCTAATTGACACATTGCTGGAGGCTCGGTGTGGACATCTGAGAGTGAGAAATTCCAGCAGTAACCATTTCTAGGGAGGTCCCCACAATACTGTGAGACTTACCACTTGCAGCTTGGCCAGGTTTCCATTGTAAATATTGGAGGAAAATCCCCTCATGCTTCTGGCAAAGGGAGGGGTAAAGGACCCATTTTGATATATGTCAGAGTATTCTTTTCATAACAATGTCTGACTTCAGGGGAAACTAGTTAACCAGCACCTAACCCCCTAGGGTTTTATCAGAGCGCAGCAGACCTGAGGAAAGGGAAATATGTAACCCTAGCCCACTCTAGCCATTCTGCCCGAACTTAAGGTGGGACCAAAAATCAACCAAACAAACAAAACCACCTGAGAAATTCTTATGAATTTCACAGTCCATAGGCACAAGCTCACAAAAAGACTGACACTTAATCATGGGACTACAGAATGCTTCCCCTCCCCCACCCCACCACCACAACACTGAAAGACTATTTACAGTAGTTCCTTTTATCCGGCACATCATGTCTGGCTATCAAGAAAAATTACAAGGCATACCAAAAGGCAAACAACACAATTTGAAGGGATAAAGCAAACACTAGAACTAGACATGACAGAGATGTTGGGACTATCAGACTGGGAATACCAAAAGTAGAAGAAAGAGGGAGGGAGAAGAAACATTAGAAACAGTAGTGATTGAAAATTTCCCCCAGTTAATATCTAGACACCAAATCACAGATCCAGGAAGCTTAGAAAACAACAAGCTATCTAAATGCCCCAAAAAACTACACCTGGGCATATAATTTTCAGACTACAGAAAATCAAAGAAAAAATCCTGAAAGAAACCAGAAGGGATGAGGAGAAACTTTTTACCTATAAAGGAACAAAGATAGGAAGGAATTACATCTAACTTCTCCTCAGAAACCATGCAAGCAAAAAGAGGGTGGAGTGAAATATTTAAAACATCAAGAGAAAAAAAGCCCTACTAACGTATAATTCTGTATCCTGTGAGATTATCCTTCAAAAGTGAAGGACATATAAAGACTTTCTCAGACAACCAAAAATTGAGGGAATTCCTTGCTAGTAGACCTGTTTTACAAAAAATGTTAAAAGAAGTTCTTTAGAGAGAAGGAAAACAATGGTCAAAACTTGGGTCTGCAGGAAGTGAGGAAGCACATCAAAAGGGGAGTAAGTAAAGATAAAAAAATTTCATTTTCTTTTTTAAAAATTTATTTATTAGAGGGAAAGCACAAGCGAGGAGAAGGGGCAGAAACAGAGGGAGAAGCAGGCTCCCCACGGAGCAGGGAGCCCAATGCAGGCTCCATCCCAGGACCCTGGGATCATGACCTGAGCTGAAGGCAGATGCTTAACTAACTGAGCCACCTGGGTGTTCCAACTTTTATTTTTCTTATTCTTAACTATGCTAACAGATAACAGTTGTTAAAAATAGTAACAGCAACAAATGTATTTGATTATGTGCATGTATATATCTGCCTACAGATGCTTATATATAAATGAAATGAAAGACAACAACAATGCAAGGGACAGGAAGGAGGGATTAAGGTTACTTTGTTATTATGAAGTACTTGCACTACATATGAAGTGCTATATAGTGTTATTTGAAAGTAGACTTGCCTTAGCTATAAATGTATATTGCCAACTCTAAAGCAGCCACTAAAAGAAGTAAAAAGAGAAATATAACTGATATGATAAGAAAGGAGAGAAAACGAAATCCTATAAAATGCTCCATTTAAATCATAAAAGGCAGAGAAGAGTAGAAGACAAATATAGGAACAAAGAACAAGAGCAACAAATAGAAAAGAGTAACAAATAAGGTAGATAGTAGTATAATTATATCAATAATCACTTTGAAAATCAATGGTCTAAATGTATAGATTTAAAAACCAGAGACCTTTAGAATGGGTCATAAAACAAGACGTAACTATATGTTGTCTACAAGAATCCCACATTAGGGGTGCCTGAGTGGCTCAGTCAGTTAAATGTCTGCCTTCGGCTCAGGTCATGATCCTAGTGTCCTGGGATGGAGCCCCACATCAGGTTCTCTGCTCAGTGGGGAGCCTGCTTCTCCCTCTAACTCTGCCTCTCCCTCTGCTTGTGTTCTCTCACTCTTTCTCACTTGCTCTCAAATAAATAAAATCTTTTTTTCTAATATTTTATTTATTTATTGTTAGAGAGAGAGAGAGAGAGAGCACAGGCAGACAGAGAGGCAGGCAGAGGCAGAGGGAGAAGCAGGCTCCCTGCCGAGCAAGGAGCCCGATGTGGGACTCGATCCCAGGACGCTGGGATCATGACCTGAGCCGAAGGCAGCCACTCAACCAACTGAGCCACCCAGGCGTCCCAATAAATAAAATCTTAAAAAAGAGAATCCCACATTAAATATAAAGACATACAGATTAAAAGTAAATGGATGAGGAAAAATAACACACACAAAAAGAAAAGGAAAGTTATCAGAGATAAAGAAGGACATTACATAACGATAAAGAGGTGAATTCACCAAGAAGACATAGCAATTCTTATTGTGTATATTCCAAACAATAGAACATTGTTATGTAAGGCAAAAACTAAGCGAATTGCAAAGAAAAATAGATGAATGTATTATCATATTTAGAGGCTTCAATACCCCTTTATAAGAAATGAAGATCCAGCAGACAAAAAATCAGTAAGCACATAGTTAATAGCACCATCAATCAACTGGATGTAATTGACATCCATAGACTGCTTTATTCAACAACAGTGGAATATACATTCTGCTCAAAATCATGTGGAACATTCACCAAGATATAACACATTCTAGGCCATAAAACAAATTTAAAAGAATAGAAATCATACAGTTATTTAATAAATTTAAGAGAACAGGAATCATAAACTATCTGCTCACAGTGGACTTAAACTAGAAATCAGTAACAAAAAGATAACTGGAAAATCCTCAGATACATGGTGATTATACAACATCCTTTTTTTTTTTTAGGATTTTGTTTACTTATTTGAGAAAAAGAGAGAGCATGCACACAAGGTAAGGGAGGGGCTGAGGGAGAAGGACAAGCAGACTCTGTACTGAGCACGGAACCCCTTGCAGGGCTCAATCCCGGGATTCTGGGATCATGACCTGAGCTGAAGGCAGACACTTAACTGAATGAGCCACCCAGGTGCCCCTAAACAACATACTTCTAAATAACAGCTGGGTCAAAGCAGAAACTACAAGAGAAACTTAAAAATATTGTAAACTAAATGAAAATGAAAACATCACTTTCCAAAATTTGGGATGTGGTGAAAACAGTGCTTAGTGGGAAATTGACACCACAGAGTGCATATATTGGAAAAGAAGAAATATATAAAATTAATAATCTAAGAAAAATCTAGAAAAAGAACAGCAAATTTAAAAAAAACAGAAGGAAAAAAAAAAGAATAAGACCAAAATCAATGAAATTGAAAATAGGAGATCAAAAGAGAAAGATCAATGAAACCAAAAGGTGGTTCTTTGAAAAGATCAATAAAACTGATAAGCTTTTGCTGAGCTAACTTAGAAATGAAGAGAGAGAACATAAATTACTAATATCACAAATGAAAGAGGAGCATCAATACAGATTCTGTGGATATTAAAAAGTATAAATAAATAAATGCGATAACAATTGTATGCATATAAATGTGATAACCTAGATGAAAGAAACCAATTCCTTGAAAGACACAATTTGCCAAAACTCACACAAGAATAAATAGACAATATGGATAGGGCTATTAAAAAAATTGAGTCAATAATCACCTTCCAAAACAGAAAGCACCAGGCCCAGATGGGTTCACTGCTGAATGCTACTAAGCATTTAGGAAGAAATTATACCAGTTCTCTACAATATCTTTTTTTTAAATTTTAATTTAATTTAATTTTTGTGTGTGTGTGTTCCAAAATTCATTGTTTATGCACCACACCCAGTGCTTGATGCAATACGTGTCCTCCTTAATACCCACCACCAGGCTCACCCAACCCCTCACCCTCCCTCCTCCAAAACCCTCAGTTTGTTTCTCAGAGTCCACAGTTTCTCATGGTTTGTCTCCCCCTCCGATTTCCCCCAGCTCACTTCTCCTCTCCATCTCCCAATGGCTCTACAATATCTTTTACAAAATAGAAGCTGAGTGAATACTTCCTAAGTCATTCTATGAGGACAGGGTACCAAATACCAAAACTGGGTAAATATATCACAAAAAAAGAAAACTACAGACCAATATCGCTTGTCAACATAGATGGAAAAATCCTCAACAAAATATTAATAAATAAAATCCAACCATGTGTAAAAAGAATTATATACCACAACCAAGTGGGAGTTATCCCAAGTATACAAGTCTGGCTCAACATTAAAAAATCAATCAGTGTAACCCATCACATCAATAATCCAAAAAAGAAAAATTAGATAACTTTATCAATCAATGCAGAAAAGGCATTTTACAAAATTCAACAGCCATTCATTACAAAAACTTACAGCAAAGTAGGAATAGAGGGGAACTTCCTCATCTTTATAAAGAATTTCTAAAAAACCTTACAGCTAATATCATGCTTAATGGTGAAAAACTGAAAGCTTTACCGCTAAGATCAAGTACAAGGCAAGGATGCCTTCTCTCACCACACCTTTTCAACATCATACTGAATTCTAATCCAATAAGATAAGAAACGGAAATAAAAGATATACAGTTGGAGAAGAAAGAAACAAAACTGACTCTGTTTGCAGATGACATGGTATCTATGTAGAAATCTGAAAGAATGGACAGAAAGACTCCTGGAACTAATAAACAATTTTAGCAAACTTGTAGAATACAAGGTTAAAAATAAAAGTCAACCACCTCCTTATATACCAGCAGGTGGAATTAGAAACAGGTGGAACTGGAAATTTAAAACAGAATACCTGTTTACATTAGCATCCACAAAATGAAATACCTAGGCACAAATCTAACAAAATATGTGCAAGAGCTATACAAAACTGATGAATAAAATCAAAGAACTAATTAAGTGGAGACATATTCCATCTTCATAGGTAGGAAGATTCAGTGTTGCTCAGATATCAGTTCTTCCCAATTTGATCTCTGTATTCAATGCAATCCCAACAAACTGATTGTAAGTTTATATGGAGAGGCAAAAGACCAGAATAGCCAACAAAATATTGAAGAGGAAGAGCAAAGTTAGAGGACAGTACCCAACTTTCAAGACTTACTATAAAGACAGTGTGCTTTTAGTGAAAGAAGGGACAAATACATCAGTGGAACAGAATACAGAGCCCAGAAGTAAACCCAAATAAATATAGTCAACTGACCTTTGGTAAGGGAGCAAGGGCAATACAATGGAGCAATAATAGTCTTTTCAACAAATGGTGCTAGAACAATTGGATATCCACATGCAAAAAAAATGAATCTAGACAGAGACTTTACACTTTCACAAAAATTAACTCAAAATGATCACAGATCTAAATGTAAAATGTGAAACTATAAAACTCCTAGAAGAGAAGGTAAAACCGTGACTTTGGGTACAATGGCAATGACTTTTTTTTTTAAAGGTTTATTTATTATTTTAGAGAAAGAGTGAGTGAGCATGAGTCAGGGGAGGGGGAGAGAGAGAGAAGCAGACTTCCTGCTGAATGCAGAGCCCAATACAGGGCTCCATCCCATGACCATGAGATCATGAACAGGACTGAAACCAAGAGTCGGACACTTAATCAGCTGAGCCAACAAGGCGCCCTGGCAATGACTTTTTAGATACCAAAGGCACAATTCATCAGAGAAATAATGGTGTACATCATTAAAATAAAAATGTCTGCTTTGCCAAAGACAATATTAAGATTCTTAGGAGACAAACCACAGACCAGGAGAAAATATTTGCAAAAGACACATCATTTACTTAAGGACTCTTATTCAAAATATACAAAGAACTCTTAACATTCAACAATAAGAAAACAAATAACCTTTAAAAAAAGTGGGCCAATGTTCAACTAATCTTCGACAAAGCAGGAAAGAATATCCAATGGAAAAAAGACAGCCTCTTCAACAAATGGTATTGGGAAAATTGGACAGCCGCATGCAGAAAAATGAAATTGGAACATTTCCTTACACCACACACGAAAATAGACTCAAAATGGAAGAAGGACCTCAATGTGAGAAAGGAATCCATCAAAATCCTTGAGGAGAACACAGGCAGCAACCTCTTCGACCTCAACTGCAGCAACTTCTTTCTAGGAACAACGCCAAAGGCAAGGGAAGCAAGGGAAAAAATGAACTATTGGGACTTCATCAAGATCAAAAGCTTTTGCACAGCAAAGGAAACAGTCAACAAAACCAAAAGACAACTGACAGAATGGGAGAAGATATTTGCAAACGACATGCCAGATAAAGGGCTAGTATCCAAAATCTATAAAGAGCTTAGCAAACTCAACACCCAAAGAACAAACAATCCACTCAAGAAATGGGCAGAGGACATGAACAGACATTTCTGCAAAGAAGACATCCAGATGGCCAAGAGACACATGAAAAAGTGCTCCACATTATTTGGCATTAGGAAGATGCAAATCAAAACCACAATGAGATACCACCTCACACCAGTCAGAATGGCTAAAATGAACAAGTCAGGAAATGACAGATGCTGGCGAGGATGTGGAGAAAGGGGAACCCTCCTACACTGTTGGTGGGAATGCAAGCTGGTGCAACCACTCTGGAAAACAGTATGGAGGTTCCTCAAAAAATTGAAAATAGAGCTACCTTATGACCCAGCAATTGCACTACTGGGTATTTACCCTAAAGATACAAACGTAGTGATCCGAAGGGGCACGTGTACCCGAATGTTTATAGCAGCAATGTCCACAATAGCCAAATTATGGAAAGAACCTAGATGTCCATCAACAGATGAATGGATAAAGAAGAGGTGGTATATGTATATACAATGGAATACTATGCAGCCATCAAAAGAAATGAAATCTTACCATTTGCAATGACATGGATGGAACTAGAGCGTATTATGCTTAGCGAAATAAGTCAATCAGAGAAAGACAACTCTCATATGATCTCCCTGATATGAGGAAGTGGAGATGCAATGGGGGTGGGGATTAAGGGGGTAGGAAAAGAATAAATGAAACAAGATGGGATCAGGAGAGAGACAAACCAAAAGAGACTCTTAATGTCATAAAACAAACTAAGGAGGGTCGGGGGGAGGGGGTTGGGAGAGAGTGATGGGGTTACATTATATGTTTAAATTAAAAAAAAAAGTGGGCCAAACACCTCAATAAATACCCGATTAAAGAATATAAAGATAAAGAATATAAAAGCCATATGAAAAGATACACTACATCGTATGTCATCAGGGAAATGCAAATTAGAACACCCATGATACATCTCTACACACCTATTAGAGTGGTCTCAATTTGGAACAATACTAAATCCCGGTAAGGATGTGCAGCAGCAGGAACTTTCATCCATTGTTACTGGGAATATAAAATGGTATAGCTACTTTGGAAGACAGCTTAGTGGTTTCTTGAAACACTAAAGATACTCTTACCATGTGGTCCAGCAAATGTGCTCCTGGTGGTTACACAAAGGAATTGAAAACATGTCCACACAAAGGCCTGAACAGAGATGTTTTAACAGCTTTATTCACAATTGCCAGAAATTGGAAACATCCAAGATGTCCTTCCTGGAGTTGAATGAATAAACTCTGGTCCATCCAGACAATGGAATATTATTCAGTGCTAAAAAGAAATGAGCTATCAAGCCATGAGAAGACATGGGGGAAACTTACACTCATATTACTAAGTAAAAGTTGCCAATCTGAAAATTATACATATTGTGTAATTTCAACTCTATAATCTTCTGGAAAAGGCCAAACTATGGAGACAGTAAAAAGATCAGTGGTTGCCATGGTTTTGAGGTTGGGGAGGGATAAACAGGTGGGGCACAGAGGATTTTTTTAGGCCAATGAAAATATTTTTAGGCCAGTGAAAATACTCTGGATGGTGTAATAATGATGGCTACACATCATTATGCATTTTTGAAAGCCCAAAGAATGTACAACACTAAGAGTGAACCAAAATGCAAACTATGAACTTTAGGTGATTTTGGTGTCAATATAGGTTCATCAACTGTAACAAATGTACCACTCTACCAGGGGATGTTGATAATAAGGGATGCTACTCAAGTGTCAGTGTAGGCATCACAGGTATCCCCCACTTTTCAAAAGTTAATGTTATTCCACTTTACTTTTATGAAAGACCTACCATAGTACTTGCTTTCACTGACTGAGAGAAATCCAAAGAGGATTTTTGCTTTTACAGAAAAAGGCAAAAAACAAAAATAGTGCTCAGTGTTTGTTTTGCAACAAGCCTTTACACATGCAGTGCACATCCTGAGCAACAGCAGTGGCCCCACCAAGCTCCTTCCTCAGGACCTACACTCAGCATCTCTGCATCAATCCATCATAGCTTTGAACTGTGTCTGTGAGCATCTGTGTTTTATCATGATTTATTTTGTGCATCTGTTAACAAGATGTTACCTAAGATATCAGAAAAGTCTAATAGAAGTTATTTTTGGGGTCTGGGAAAGCTCAAAATATTTTTCACATAACTTAGTGTAATTACTTCTTCATTCCATTTTTATTTATGAAAATTTTCATAGAAACACTACTTTTGGATAGCAGGTGAAACCTATCTGTAGGAAATCTCCATACCTCCTCCTCAATTTTGCTGGGAATGTTAAACTACTTTAAAAAAAGATAAAGTGCTAATAAAAAATATAACTGATATCCTGTTTCTATTAAACATTATTCTGGAAGTCCTGGCCAGGGAAATAAGACAAGGAAAGGAAGCAAACAACATATGTATTGGAAAGGAAGAAGTAAAACTTCCAATTATTGTGTGCACAGGAAACCTTAATGGGATTTACAAACAAAACAAAAGAAAACAACTTATTAACACTAGGAAGTACCTTTACTATGGTTGCAGAATACAAGGTTAATATGTAAAAATCAACTATAATGCTACACACTAGCAGAAAACAATTGGGAAATAAAATAAAAGCATTTATTACAGCAGCAAAACATCAAATACCTAGGCATAAATCTATCAAAAGATGTGTAAGATCTCTGTACTGAAAACTAAAACATTGCTAAGAGATATTAAAGACATAGTTAAAAATAGAGGGATACCATGTTCTTGGATTGGAGATTAAATATTGTCAAGATGTTAGTTTTCCCCATATTGATCTTGAGATTCAACATAATCTCAATCAAAAACCCAGGAGGGTGATTTAAGATTAGTATGAAAGTGCAAAGAATCTAGAATAATCATAACAATTTTTAAAAAGTACAAAATTTGCTAGTTGCTATATTTGCTTTACAACTTTAAAATCATCAAGATAGAGTGGCATTGGCGTAAGGGTACACAAATGGGTTGATGAAGCATAATAGAGTCCAGAAATAGACCCACAAAATATGGTCAGTTAATTTTTACAAGGTCTTAAGTCAATTACAAGGAAAAGAAACCCTTCTTAACAAATACTGCTGGAACAATTGAATGTCCATGTGGGGAAAAAAAATTCAACTCTATACATATATAAAATGTATGTATATATATGTATGAGAATATGAAGCTTAAAAATTAATTTGAGATGGATCATTGGTCTAAATGTAAAGGATAGAGCAATGAAGCTTCTAGCTGAAAACATGGAAGAACATAATATTACCTAGGTATAGACAAAGATTTATTAGGACAAATAAAAGAAAAAATAGATAAATTTGAACTTCAGAAAAATTAAAAGATCACCATTAAAAAAACGAACAGGAAAGCCCCAGGCCTTGTGGAATGAGGCCTGTTTGCAATGCAAAGACATAGCTGACAAAGAACTCATACCCGTGTACATAAATAAATCCTACATTCAACAGCCTTATACAACATGGGCAAAAGACTTGAACAGACAAAAGAAGATATATGAATGTCCAAAATGCACAAGAAAAAGTGTTCAAAGTCATTAATCAACATGAAAATGCAAACTAAAAGCACAATAAGATAACGTTTCCCTCTCACTAGAATGGTTAAAGTAAAATTAAAAAAAAAAACTGACATTGCTAAATGTTGAAGTGGATATGAAACAAATGAAAATCTCATGTTTGGTTGTTAAGAGTATAAAATGATATGACTATTCTTGGAACTTGAAGTTCCTCATAAAATCAAGCATATATTTTCCCTATGGCCCCAACATTTCTGCTTCTATGTGTTAACCAAAGAAAAATGAAACACATGTCAGCCAAACACTTGGATAAAAATGTTGAGAGCAACTTTACTTATAATAGCCAGAGACTGGAAACAATACAAATGTCCATCGATGGGTGAGTGCATAGTCCAGTTGGGGTATAGGCATATAGGCGTAATTGAATACAACACAAGCTTCAGAAATAAAAATGAATGAATTATCAATACACACAACAATATTGATGAATCTCAAAAACATGTGGAGTAAAAGAAGTCGGACACAAACAAGTACACACTACATGATTCTACTTCCATGCAGTCCAAGAATATGGATGATGGCAGAAATCTGATCAACATGAGGAAGGGAGAAGCTGGGTTGGACTTTGACTGACAAGGACACCAGGGGTGAGGGTACTGTTCTGTATCTTTTTATGGGTGGTAGTTACACAGGTTATAAAAACCTAAATGGAATCACCTTATTCTTCCTTTGGTGGCTTCAGTTGCCCTTGGATGTAATCCAAATGTCTGTTTGGTTGTTTTGTTGCATTTACAGCACTTTAAAAGTATTTTATTTATTTTTTTATTTCCTATGAGTGGTTTTTATTTCTTTAGTTTTGGTCTATCTCAATCATAAGAATGTTCTACTCTGAGGGTGGGGTTGTGCCTAGCTTCTTCACTATGGTATCTCCAGGGCCAGTAATTTACTAACGTTCTATAGTTGCTCACTACATTTTAGTTCCCTTCTCTCTCCATCTCTTCCACCCTGAAATTAATTGCCACATCCCAACTAGAACTAACACACATTGTTCTTTCTGGATTTAGTTTAGTGGTATTTTTGAATTTGGCTTTCGTTGCATACATGTTGTATCTAGAGATGGTATATGATGTCCAGGTGAAGGGATTGGAGTTCCTGCCAATGCAGTAGCAGGTATTTCAAGCAGTCCTAACCTGGTGGTTAGTCAAAATGCTATATTCTCATATTGTAGATTCAGATCTGGTTTAGATTTCTTATGACAAGAAATTATTGCCATCAATGAATATAAAAGAGTATTTAAAATATGGTAGAGTTGACTGTTTGTGTCCTTTAGCTGGAATGAATTAGTTTGATCACCTTTGCAATGGGTACCCTATAGGAAAACACTAGATGTATCATAGAGAAAATATCTATCACCTGTTCTGTGTATAAATTTCTGGACCAACCAATTTAACAACAAAGAGAATCCATAACTATGTTTCTGAAATGAAGAACTATATTGCTTCAAAAGGCATAGATGCAAAAGGGCATATTGCTGTCTTTCTATTCTTTACACAAAACAGGCATTTTATAACTGTTGGGGAAGAGAATCCCCAAGCATTTTATATAATAATTTCCTTTTGGAAATGTTGAAAATGGGGAGATGGAAGCCAGAATATGGTGCTGATTTAGATATTTCCTGCATATCAAAATCAACATTTCAGAGAAGAAGCAATGACACAGAATTGGCCATATCAGTCAGGATGGCCTGGGTTATGCTATGGAAACAATTCCCAAATCTAATGGGTGAAAGACAACAGAGCTTCCTTTAGGCTCATGCTACCTGCCCATTATGGATCAGCTGGGGCCTCTGCTCCATGTTGTCTTCCCTCTGTGATCAAAGAGGAAGAAGTAGCCACTAATAGAAACATTGATGATTTTTAGAGCAGAGAGAAAAAGGGTGTGTGGCAGATTGTTCAATGATTCTGGAATAACATGTATTTCTTTGCCATAATGAGCCATAAGGGCACATCTTACTCCAAAGTGAACAGAGCAGTGCAATCCTACTGTGTGCCTAGAAGGAGGGGAGTTGAGAATATTGGGTCAATAGTACTAGGGACCAGCCTCCTGATGGAAGTTTGAGCTTTTCCTCTCTGATCACCATCAACACAGCCACCATCACCGCCACTGCTGCCATCACTCTGGGTGTGCTAGTTACGAGATACTGAGCATTGACTCCTTGCCAAGCAGTGTGCTTTATTCACTAGCTCCTTTACTCCTCACGACTTTATTATAGACATATTATTCTTATTCATATTCTTAGATGAGAAAATAAAGACTTAAAGAGGAAAGTATTTAGGCTTGGTCATGCATTCACTGAGGGGAAGAGCCAGGATCCGAACTAGATACTCTCGACTCAAGGGCTTGTGCTCTCAACCACCATGTGATACGGTCATTCCAGCCTCATTGGATTGTTTTTAAAATTAGCACTGAAGGCCCTTATCTCTAAGGCACCCTTAAGAAGTTCTTAAATTGAACCAAGGATATGCAAAAATCAGATACTTGGTACAATCACACTGACACATCTGTCAGGTTTTTTCCTAGGCCCTGAGGGCCGCGTGTCTCCATTCTCCTTGGGAGTCTGTAGGCTTTCACTTCTGCCAGCAGAGGTGGCATAGGTAGCCAAGCAGATGGATGTCTGTGAAACGGGAGACATAATGACAAGGAGGGAAGAGCCTAGGCTGGTAGATATTGTGTTCTTTTTTCATTAGGTCCTGTCTGGCTGTTACAGAGTAATATGCCTCTTCCCAGATGTAGTACTCAAGACCCCATAATCTGGGGTCCAGGTTTTAGGGATTCCTTCGAGGACTTCTGAATCTCAGAACCAGCCTCTTATGAATGTCTGACTATCTGCTTAAAGTACCTCACCCTAATTTTTCCTTAAAAAACGGAAAAGATGCTTTGGCTTACTAATTTGGGTCATTAATCCTTATAGACTTGAGCCTCCTACAGAGAGAGGTATTGGCGGAGTTTATATAATTGGACTTGTTTGTCCTTCATTGACAACTTTTCACCGTATTTGGATTGTACAATTTTATCTTTATTGCTTGAGGTATACTTGAAGCGCCAAGGTAGGGAGCTAAGATATATCAAATGGTCAAATAGCACCTGACCTAACCAAGGTCGACCAACCCTTTTTTCTCCTGTATTTCTCAAGAACCTGCTAGCACTCAGACAGAGCTGCCTTTCTGTCAAGTGACCCCAACGATGTTGTCATAATCGCCTTGGATGAAATCTCTTTTGTCTGTCTTCTCTTGCCAGGTCTCTATCCACTGCAATGATAAAATGGCTTTCTGAATGCTTTCTTCTGCTTTCAGTAAGCCTCGAAGTCACACATCTCTCCTGGTGGATATATGTGTGTGTGTATCTGTTGCCAGTGACCTTTTAGTCTATATTTCGAGACCTCCCTCCACTCCAACTTGGGAAGCCCACACTGTTGCTAACTAGGAGACACTCTAAGAGACCCGCTCACATCTCTTCATCCTTACCTCCACAGTAAACAGCTCTGGACTTCCCACTGCCAAGATGCGTGTTTCTGTGCCTGAGGGCTTTCTCTTAACACTTTGCTTAATACATGGGAATTAACAGCCCTCATCCGCCCACAGACCCACCTAAAATCCTCGACCTGTGACTAATGTATATATTTGATATATAAATACCTAACTCCTTCGTCTTTTACATGAGATAATTCTGATTAATTGCAGGTCACCTACAGTGGCAGCTGCTTTGATAATACACCCTTTCCCTGGCTCCCTGCCCTTCCTTACCTCACTTCCCTCCTCCCCTACAGTGTCCCCCACAGCCCTCCCATACACTTCCCACTTGTCCTTGTTTTGGGGTCTGCTTCCAGAGGAATCTTAACTAAGACACCAATCACGAGTAATTCTGACAAGCTAGTACTGGGTAATTTCATGACAGATTTCTGTTTTAGAGATTTGCTAGAGCAGAGAGGTTGAACACTTGGCAAGATTTTCTTTTTCTCTTAAAAAACAAGGGGACGCCTGGGTGGCTCAGTTGGTTGAGCAGCTGCCTTCGGCTCAGGTCATGATCCCACAGTCCCGGGATCGAGTCCCACATCGGGCTCCTTGCTCAGCAGGGAGCCTGCTTCTCCCTCTGCTCTGCCTGCCTCTCTGTCTGCCTGAGCGCTCTCTCTGGCAAATAAAATAAATAAAAATATAAAAAAAAACAACAAGGGTAACATGGGAGGCCAGAAGCAAAGTCCTAGTCCACAAAGCTGGTCAAAGAGGCTGCCCTTGCTTCTTCCCAATTTTGGAGTGACTCAGACATAGAAGGCATGTTGACCAGAAGCTGGAGGGAGAAGGGAAGATGTGCAATGGTAACATTGCACAGGCAATGTTATCAGTGTTCATGCAAGTGTGAAGGTCTGGGGGGCAATTTTGAAGCTTTTGTTTGTCATTTGTTTTCTCTCCGTTGAGAGAGAAGACACCACTGTTTTGTTTTGAAGTGTTTTGTGTTAGGCACAGGTGCACCTAATCCACATTGGTTCTCTGTGCTCTCTGAGCCTGGATGCAAACATGTCTTTCACAACATCCCAATGCATTTGTCACTTACCTAGTGTGTTTACTACGGCTGGAGTTTTGCTTGGGGAACGTTCTTCCAACTCTTCTAGCTCCATCTGCCCAAGGATTTACTTCCGACTGCAAATATCTTTCTAGGAAATTTGCATTTCCTCCAAATGACTGGTAAAATGTTTCTCATCTCCATTTTTCATTATCTTTCCCATGTGATGATAGTGTTGTATAATGGGCTCTGTGTTGAAAATCTCTTATATTTTGGGGAACAGGACTGTCATGTATCTTCTAGCACCTTAAGTTCAGCATATGTCCTCCATGTCTCCCATGACCATGAGTGGTTTCTGAATGTCTCCTTTTCTTTCTGCTTGGGTCCCAGCATGTTGGGTCCCATGTGTTGAGCCTGAAAATAAGTCCTGACTTTTCCCATTCCCTCACTGCCCCATATCCAGTCACTAAGTCCCTAGTCCTACTTTCACCTTGCAAATACCTCTCACGTTGGTTCATTTTATTTCACCTTCATGCCATCATCAGTTCATCCATGACCCCTAATAGCCCTCTGCCTCTGCTCTTTCCTCCAGCTATTTCTCCACGGTGCAACCAGACTGATCACAACAAAATGCAAATATCATTTCAGCTTCTACATTTAAACTTCTCCAAGGCTTCCCATTCTACTTAGGGTAACTCTCAAACTCTACCTTGAATTTCCAAGCCCTTCCTAACTCGTCTCTTGAGAGTAACCTCTCTCCACCCTCCCTGCCAGCCTTTCCATTCCCTTCCTCACCCCCTAGGCTTTCTGCCTTTCAGCTCAGCAACACCTCCCCACTTTCTTACCCCATTTTCCAGGCTCATACATTAGGCTTCAACTAAATGATGTTCCCTTGGGGGTTCTTCACTGATCCAAAAACTAGACTGGATCTTTACTATATTACCTATCTTCTCCATTAAACTGTGTTCTAGATACTCTATTCCCAGTATCTAGAATAGTGCCTGGAATATAGTTGATTAACTGTACAGTTGATTAACTGTTCCTGATAAATATATTTCTGGGGTGCCTGGGCAGCTCAGTGGGTTGAGCATCCCACTTTCCTCTGCTCAGGTCATGATCTCTTGGGTCATGGGATCGAGCCCCGAGAGAGACTCTGCTCAGTGGGGAGTCTGCTTGATTTTCTCTCCCTCTGCCCCTGCCCCCACTTGCATACATGCACTCTCTTTCTCTCACTTTTTAAATAAATAAATCTTAAAAATGATATATTTCTATATAATTATGAAGATAAAAGGGGCATTTTAAGAAATTATAAGTGGACATTTCTGGTCCAGTCTCTTGTCACCTACTAGCTCTTATTACCTTTACTTCATCAATACTGGCAAAGATTTCATCTGTAAAGAAGCTAAACTTCATGATCTAAGCATTCTAAATGCTTTTATATACTTTTATTATGTATTTTACGTGAGCTAATATAATCTTACTATGTGTAGAATCCAATCTTGATGAATCAAAATCTTGATTTCATTGTGGTTTCTTATGTCATGGATAACTTTTGCTTTATTGAATCCCACTTTTATATATAAGGTGGAAGAGATAGTTTAATAGCCATAAAAGTTATTTTTGACACATTCATTGTGACTGTATGTCCTTTTGGCTCCTCCTTCTAAGGTTGTTTCACAGAGATGTCACTGTATATGAAGGCTGGTCCTTATACTCTTCTTGCTTTTATAGAATACTAAGTAAATAACCCTGGAATCTAATTAGTAAAGTGCATACAAACAGCAAAATAGTTTAGAGCTGAAAGCATGAGAAGGTGCTTAGAAGACATTTACTGAGTGCTTGTTAAAGACTCAGGCATTGTCTATGGATTATAACTTATTCTCAGAACCATACTCCTTGGTAGGTATTAATAGCCCCATTTTCCTGGTAGGAAAACTAAGTTTCAGGACCTTGCCTTGGTCACAGTCTCATATGCGATTGGTGATAGAGCAAGGATTCAAGAATTCATGTTCCTGGAGAGCAAGGACTATTGTACTTTTGGTTCCTAATAAATAACTTACTGACTGCTCTGATGAGTGAGTGAACGTTTGATACCCAAGTCAATGTTTTCCCTCTCACGTGGTATGAATTTCCCAACAAGAGATTGAGTGAATACGCAATCTTTTAGGCTCTGCCTAGGTTTTCATTCTTATGATTCCAGCAGTTAGTGTAAGACACAATGATGTCTTAGTAACCAACACACATATGGTTCCAGCTCTAAATGGGCTCTAATCCAAGGGAGTGAACATTGTGATTGTAATTAACCAAATCCCACGCTGGCTTGTGTCTTTCAAATGGGCATGCCCATCTACATGGTGAAAGCTTGCTGACCTTCATCTACTTTCAGGAAGGGACTCTTCTTGGTACTTGTCAATCACAGATGATCAGAGATTGTGGCAGGAGCTACAGACAGGTGACAGGAAGGGCAAAGGAGATGCCATAAGTACCCATAATGGTCTAAAATGTATATTTATGCAGTGATGAATGGGTTCTGTGTATGGGGTGTTAAGGGTGGCTGCCTGGTACCATGTCCAAATTGCACACTGTCCATTTTGGGTTCTTCTTAGCTTCCTGTGCCTTTTGATGCTGCCCCTGACAGTCACCTCTAACTCTATTAAAGATATGAGGGGCTGGGGCACCTGGGTGGCTCAGTGGGTTAAGCCTCTGCCTTAGGCTCAGGTCATGATCTCAGGGTCCTGGGATCGAGCCCCACATCGGGCTCTCTGCTCAGCGGGGAGCCTGCTTCCTTCTCTCTCTCTCTGCCTGCTTCTCTGCCTGCTTGTGATCTCTGTCTATCAAGTAAATAAAAAAAAAATTAAAAAAAAAAAAAGATATGAGGGGCTGAGATTACAGAGGGGATTGCCCTGGGCCCCTCTCCATGCCCTGAGACTAGGATCTCACCTTTACTATGTTTGTTCCATGCTAATGTTGGATGGGATTTTGTTAATTTTCTATTTCTTTGTTCGAAGAGATCCTGGAAGAACCACTAAGGAGTATTTACAGGGTAATAATGTCACAATCTTCAGTTCTTAATTTATTGATTCTCTGCAAGCCTTCTTTTACTTTAACTGTTGTTTTTTCCTTTCTGCTTCCAAAAGAATTAAAAGTCATTTGGTTTGTTGTTGGCTTTAATCTAGTTTATTATTAGCAAGGTTATTATTTGAAGTGTAAAGGATGGTTAAGATTCCACCAGCAGTCTTGCACAAACAGTGGACACAATTCTTCTTCATTATTTCTAGTCTCTCAAATGCTGTTTTCTTAGCACTGCCAGGACATTCTTTTTTATGGATATCAGCGATCATTCGAGAAGCAGAGTGTTGAAGAACAGGTTTCATACTGTAAATACCTGACAGGCTTTATCACATAGAATAAAATAGTAACTATATATTTTTTTCTAATTCACTGCTGTTAGTGGAGGTTTTAAAAGATGATTATAATAAGCACTCTTCTTAGCTGACCCATGAATTATTTGGTTCTGTTGCTGAAATGTCAAGCAGTCAGCTAAGAAAAGGAGTACAATTTAACTAGCAAACCTATTCCCAGAGCAGCACAGATGGAGTTTCCACTTCTTCCCTCAAGAGACCCCTTCGTAATCCAGTAGTTCTCACAGTCAGGAATTTTTTTTTCTTGATATTCAGCCCCAAATTTCTCTTACCTGAGATCATCTCATCATGCCAAAAGAAAAAAAAAACAAAAAACCCCAAACCAAAACAAACCAACGAAACAAAAACCCAAACCACCAGCAGCTGGTTTAAAAAGTTATCTCCTACCATGGTACCAGCTCTCCTATTTCAGTATACTTATT